>JAOTNS010003529.1:0-247500 GCA_028476615.1 Culter alburnus
GCTATGATGTCTTTAAGGTGATTTGTGATTGGCGGTTTTGCTGCCTCGAGTCAAATGAGCCCCCTCATGTTTCTATGACACTCCTATCCAAGATATTCCTTTTGATCTTTTTCAATGGAAGTCTATGGAACTTGTTGCTATGGTGCTCTATATGGTTGCTAGGCGTGGCTTGATAGCTTCACAAGATCCTGAGAGACTGATTGGTTGCCTGAGTAAATGAGCCCACCCCCTTGTGTCTCTATGACATTGTGATCCAGAGTATGTTCATACAAATCCCTATGTAATTTCCCATAGTAGGAAAAACACAGTACTTCCTGGTTCATGGGCACGGCTTCACCATAGTATGTCTATGGGGCAACTTTTGGGCAGCTCTTGCGCCCCAGGGTACAACTTACACCCCATTTTGAGGTATGGTCTGAGAGAGCCTATCAGGCTCTTCAAACGTGGTAACCCCCATGTTTCTATGAAATTCTCGGGAGCTATTACTCGTCAAAGTTTGTCCAATGCAAAGTCTATGGGATTTTTTTCGCTACTTTTTGCCGCCCGGACGAACATCGTACACCCGATCGCTTATAAAAGTCATAGCACACCTCTCCTCAATGAGCCGGTCGATTTGACACCTCATTCATGGTCTAGGACAAAAACTGCGGAGGAGTACGCGCAGAAAAAAAAGTGGAAGAAAATGTCTGTGTGTGTCTGAGAGAGAAAGGCTTCTAAGGGCCTGCGTGTGTGAGTGTGTGTGAGAAAGTGACAGTTGAAATTCAATTTCTGAAGATTCCGCCATTGAAAGTCAATGGGACTTTTTTGGCCGCTTTTTCGCCCCCTGTGCGAACATCGTTGGTCCGATCGCTTATAAAAAAAATAGCACACCTCTCCTCAATGACCGGTCGATTTGACACCTCATTCATGGGTCTAGGACAAACGCTGCGGGAGAAATAGCGCGCAGAAATAAAGTGGAAGAAAATGAGTGTCTGTGTCTGAGAGAAAAGGCTTCTAAGGGCCTGCGTGTGTGAGTGTGTGTGAGAAAGTGACAGTTGAGAGAGACGGAATGTTCGTGAATTTGAATTTTTCAATGTAAGTCAATGGGACTTTTTTGGCCGCTTTTTCGTCCGCTGTGCGAACATCGTTGGTCCGATCGCTTATAAAAGTCATAGCACACCTCTCCAATGAGCCGTCGATTTGACACCTCATTCATGGGTCTAGGACAAACGCTGCAGGAGGAGTAGCGCGCAGAACAAAAGTGAAGAAGAAGAATAATCAATAACTAGATTAAAAAGTTCGTTGAGACAAACTTTAAGTTGGCTTGAAAAAGCCTAGCCTGAAAGTTTAAAGTAGTTTATAAAGTTTAAAGTTTGAAAGTTTTCAGTTTGAAAGTTTCAGTTTTAGTTTAGTAGTTTTGATAGATAGATAGTCAGGGAAAGGTGGTTGCTAGGATTTTACTATGCGGTTGCTAAGGTACTTAGGAGGTTGCTAGGCTGTTGCTATGGTTGCTAGGGTACTCGGTGGTTGCTAGGGTGCTTAAGGTGGTTTGCTAGGTGTTGCTATGCGGTTGCTAGGGTACTCTGGGTGGTTGCTAGGGAGTTGCTATGGTAACCTGGGTGGTTGCTAAGGTGTTGCTAGGCAGTTGCTAGGGTGTTCTGGGTGGTTGGTGGTTGCTATGGTAACCTGGGTGGTTGCTATGATGTTGCTAGGTGGTTGGTAGTTGTCACAGATGGTTACTATGGAGTTTTTATGGAGTTTTTTAGTTATTAGCATGTTTTTAGCCCACTTTAGCACTTAGCTAATCACTATTAGCATGTAGTTATTCACTGCTAGCATGTGTAGCATTTTGGAAGTCCAGATTGCTAGCATGAGTCAAAAGAGCCAACCGCCATGTCTCTACGATGTTCTGATGCAGAGATATAAATCTTGCAAAACGGTTGCTAGGGTACTCTGTTTGGTTGCTAGGGAGTGGCTTGGCAGCTACCAATGATGATACTCCAAAGGCTGCTTGACAATATAAACCAACCCCCATGTCTGTACGATGTTCTGATGCAGAGATATAGATTTTGCAAAACGGTTGCTAGGGTACTCTGTTTGGTTGCTAGGGAGTGGCTTGGCAGCTACCAATGATGATATTCCAAAGGCTGCTTGACAATATAAACCAACCTCCATCTGTACGATGTCCTGATGCAGAGATAGATTTTGCAAAACGGTTGCTAGGGTACTCTGTTTGGTTGCTAGGAGTTGGTTGCTAAGAATAGATAGATAGATAGATAGATAGATGATAGATAGATGATAGCTAGATAGATAGATAGATAGATAGATAGATAGATAGATAGATGAGATAGATGATAGATAGAGATAGATAGATAGATAATAGATAGATAGATAGATAGATAGATAGATAGATAGATAGATAGATGAGATAGATAGGATAGATAGATAGATAGATAGATAGATAGATAGATAGATAGATAGATGATAGATGAGTTTAATAGATTAGATAGATAGATAGATAGATTAGAAATGAGTTTCAATGGATTAGAAATAGTACATAGAATGGCAGGAGTCTAATTGAGTTTTTGAGTCTAATAGGCTTCCGTAGTTTAAATTTGAATTTTGACAGTTGGAATTTGAAAGTCTTGGCTCATTTGAACATTCCGTCAATGAAAGTCAATGGGATTTTTCCGAGCTTTAATAGTCATTTTAGGAAAACCGTAAGTCGGATCACTTAGAAAAGATATAGCACACTTGGTCAGAACAGTCTTAAGGTTTGAGCCGAATTTAGTTTAGCTTTAAGCTCTAGGAGGAGTTAGTTTGAAATTTAGTAAAGAAGAATAATAATAATAAGTTAATAAGTTTCAGTAAGTGGCTTTTTCAAGCCACTTAATAACTAAATGTACATTTCCTGAAGAAAATGTGAATGGTGCTTGCAGTGGCAAAATCGGCACCGGTTGCTAGGTGCTGTAATTGGTTGCTAGGGTGGGCTATGAAGTCTTAGTTATTGCTGCTTGATAGGCCGAGTCAAAAGAGCCCAGCCCCAAGTCTCTATGACCTTCTAAACCAAAGATATGATCTCACAGATTTGGCCCCCATGTTAAGTCTATGGGAGTTTTTTCAGCCGTTTTTTCGTACGCTGTGCGAACATCGTACACCCGATCGCTTAGAAAAGTCATAGCACACCTCTCCTCAATAAGCCGGTCGATTTGACACCTCATTCGTGGTCTACGACAAACGGTGCGGGACGAGTTACGCGCCAAAGTTTTGTTCAGGTGAATAGTAATTACAATACTAGAATGTACATTTCCTGAAGAAAATGTGAATGGTGCTTGCAGTGGCAAAACTCGGCACTCTTGATTAGCATGATGCTAACATAATTACCGTCCTGCTAGGATGTTTTAGCAAGATGCTAACATGATTAGCATGTTGCTAGCATTATGCTAACCCCTTAGCATGCTGCTAGCATGTTTTTAGAAAGATGCTAATCATGTTAGCATAATGCTAGCAACATGCTACATGATTAGCATAAGCATGCTAGCATGATTACCATGTTGCTAGCATGTTTTTAACAAGATGCTAACATAATTAGCATGTTTGCTAGCATGATGCTAACATGATTAGCATGCTACTAGCATCATGCTAACACAATTAGCATGCCACTAGCATGATGCTAACACATTTTTACTAGTTTGTGTCATGTTTAAACCCTAAGCTAATCACTATTAGCATGTAGCTATTCACTGCTAGCATGTGTAGCATGTTGGAAGTCCAGTTTGCTAGCATGAGTCAAAAGAGCCAACCGCCATGTCTCTACGATGCTCTGATGCAGAGATATAGATCTTGCTAAACGGTGCTAGGGTACTCTGTTTGGTTGCTAGGAGTGGCTTGGCAGCTACCAATGATGATACTCCAAAGGCTGCTTGACAATATAAACCAACCCCCATGTCTTTACGATGTTCTGATGCAGAGATATAGATCTTGCAAAACGGTTGCTAGGGTACTCTGTTTGGTTGCTAGGGAGTGGCTTGGCAGCTGCCAGTAATGATAAACCAAAGGCTGCTTGCCAGTATGAATGATATAAACCAACCCCCATGCCTCTATGATATTCAGATTTGAAGATATCCCTCTATGCTTTGGGTTGCTAGGGTGCTCTAAATGGTTGCTAGGGCGTGGCTATGAAGTGTTCAAGGTGATTCGTGATTGGCGTTTGCTGCCCCGAGTCAAATGAGCCCACCCTCATGTTTCTATGACACTCCTATCCAAAGATATTCCTTTGATCTTTTTCAATGGAAGTCTATGGAACTTGTTGCTATGGTGCTCTATATGGTTGCTAGGGCGTGGCTTGATAGCTTCACAATGATCCTGAGAGACTGATTGGTTGCCTGAGTAAAATGAGCCCACCCCCTTGTCTCTATGACATTGTGATCCAGAGTTATGTTCAATACAAAATCCCTATGTAATTTCCCATAGTAGGAAAAACACAGTACTTCCTGGTTCATGGGCACGGCTTCACCATAGTATGTCTATGGGGCACTTTGGGCAGCTCTTGCGCCCCAGGGGTACAACTTACACCCCATTTTGAGGTATGGTTGACAGAGCCTTCAGCTCTTCAAACGTGGTAACCCACATGTTTCTACGAAATTCTCGTTAGGAGCTATGACTCGTCAAAGTTTGTCGCAATGCAAAGTCTATGGGATTTTTTTCGCTACTTTTTCGCCCGCCGGACGAACATCGTACACCCGATCGCTTATAAAAGTCATAGCACACCTCTCCTCAATGAGCCGGTCGATTTGACACCTCATTCATGGGTCTAGGACAAAAACTGCGGGAGGAGTAGCGCGCAGAAAAAGTGGGAAGAAGATAAGTATGCAGAATATAAATGGAGCTTTGCCTTTGGCAAGCACCATTAACTAGAATGTACATTTCCTGAAGAAATGTGAATGGTGCTTGCAGTGGCAAAATTCGGCACTCTTGATTAGCATGATGCTAGCATGCTAACACCATTAGCATACTGCTAGGATGTTTTCAGCAAGATGTTATCATAGCATAATGCTAGCAACATGCTAACATGATAGCATGTTACTAGCATGATGCTAACACCCGTAGCATACTGCTAGGATGTTTTTACAAGATGCTAATCATGTTAGCATAATGCTAGCAACATGCTAACATGATTAGCATGTTGTTAGCATGATGCTAACACCCTTAGCCTACTGCTAACATGTTTTTAACAAGATGCTAATCATGTTAGCATAATGCTAGCAACATGCTAACATGATTAGCATGTTGCTAGCATGTTTTTAACAAGATGCTACATGATTAGCATGTTTGCTAACATGATTAACATGCTACTAGCATGATGCTACATGATTAGCATGATGCTAACATGATTAACATGCTACTATCATGATGCTAACACATTTTCACTAGTTTGTGTCATGTTTAAACCCTTAGCTAATTGTTATTAGCATGTAGCTATTCACTGCTAGCATGTGTATCATGTTGGAAGTCCAGATTGCTAGCATGAGTCAAAGAGCCAACCGCCATGTCTCTACGATGCTCTGATGCAGAGATATAGGTCTTGCTAAACGTTTGCTAGGGTACTCTGTTGGGTTGCTAGGAGTGGCTTGGCAGCTGACAATGATGATACTCCAAAGGCTGCTTGACAATATAAGCCAATCCCCATGTCTCTACGATGTTCTGATGCAGAGATATACATCTTGAAAAACGGTTGCTAGGGTACTCTGTTTGGTTGCTAGGGAGTGGCTTGGCAGCTGCCAATGATGATACACCAAAGGCTGCTTGCCAGTATGAATGATTTAAACCAACCCCCATGCTTGCATGATATTCAGATTTGAAGATATCCCTCTTCGCTTTGTGTTGCTAGGGTGCTCTTAATGGTTGCTAGGGCGTGGCTAGGAGGTCTTGAAGGTGATTCGTGATTGGCCGTTTGCTGCCCCGAGTCAAATGAGCCCACCCTCATGTTTCTATGACACTTCTATCCAAAGATATTCCTTTGATCTTTTTCAATGGAAGTCTATGGAACTTGTTGCTATGGTGCTCTATATGGTTGCTAGGGCGTGGCTTGATAGCTTCACAATGATCCTGGGAGACTGATTGGTCACCTGAGTGAAATGAGCCCACCCCCTTGTCTCTATGTCATTGTGATCCAGAGTTATGTTCAATACAAAATCCCTATGTAATTTCCCATAGTAGGAAAAAAACACAGTACTTCCTGGTTCATGGGCACGGCTTCACCATAGTATGTCTATGGGGCAAATTTGGGCAGCTTGCGCCCCAGGGGTACAACTTACACCCCATTTTGAGGTATGGTCTGAGAGAGCCTGTCAGCCTCTTCAAACGTGGTAACTCACATGTTTCTACGAAATTCTCGTTAGGAGCTATGACTCGTCAAAGTTCGTCGCAATGTTAAGTCTATGGGATTTTTCGCCCTTTTTTTCGCCCGCCGACGAACATCGTACACCCGATCGCGCTTATAAAAGTCATAGCACACCACTCCTCAATAGGCCGGTCGATTTGACACCTCATTCGTGGGTCTACGACAAAAGCTGCGGGACGAGTACGCGCAGACGAAAGTGTCCAGAAAAGAAGAATAATAATAAGTATGCAGAAGATAAAATGGAGCTTTGCCTTGGCAAGCACCATTAATAACTAGAATGTACATTTCCTGAAGAAAATGTGAATGGTGCTTGCAGTGGCAAAATTCGGCACCGGTTGCTAGGGTGCTGTAATTGGTTGCTAGGGCTATGAAGTTGCTATGAAGTCACTACTTATTGGCTCTTGATAGGCCGAGTCAAAAGAGCCCAGCCCCAAGTCTCTATGACCTTCTAATCCAAAGATATGATCTCACAGATTTGGCCCCATGTTAAGTCTATGGGATTTTTTCAGCCGTTTTTTCGTACGCTGTGCGAACATCGTACACCCGATCGCTTAGAAAAGTCATAGCACACCTCCTCTCAATAAGCCGGTCGATTTGACACCTCATTCGTGGGTCTACGACAAACGGTGCGGGACGAGTTACGCGCCAAAGTTTTGTTCAGGTGAATAGTAATTACAATACTAGAATGTACATTTCCTGAAGAAAATGTGAATGGTGCTTGCAGTGGCAAAACACGTTGCTAGGTGCTGTAATTGGTTGCTAGGCGTGGCTGTCACTACTTATTGGCTTGATAGCCGAATCAAAAGAGCCCAGCCCCAAGTCTCTATGACCTTCTAAACCAAATATGATCTCACAGATTTGGCCCCCATGTTAAGTCTATGGGAGTTTTTTCAGCCGTTTTTTCGTACGCTGTGCGAACATCGTACACCCGATCGCTTAGAAAAGTCATAGCACACCTCCTCAATAAGCCGGTCGATTTGACACCTCATTCGTGGGTCTACGACAAACGGTGCGGGACGAGTTACGCGCCAAAGTTTTGTTCAGGTGAATAGTAATTACAATACTAGAATGTACATTTCCTGAAGAAATGTGAATGGTGCTTGCAGTGGCAAATCGGGACTCGGTTGCTAGGCGGTTTGCTAAGGGGGTGGTTGCTAAGGTGTTGCTAGGGGTTGCTAGGGTGTTCTGGGTTTGCTAGGCGTTGCTAAGGTACTTGGGTGGTTGCTAAGGTGTTGCTAGGCGGTTGCTAGGGTGTTCTGGGTGGTTGCTAGGCGGTTGCTATGGTAACCTGGTGGTTGCTAGGGTGTTGCTAGCAGTTGCTAAGGTACTTGGTGCTAGGTGTGCAAGGCGGTTTGCTAGGGTGTTGGGTTGGCTAGGTGGTTGGTAGGTGGTTGCTAGGTGTTGCTAGGCAGTTGCTAAGTACCTGGGGTGGTCATGGTAACCTCTAGGTGTTGCTAGGCAGTTGCTAAGGTACCTGGGGTGGTCACTACGTGTTGCTAGGTGGTTGCTAGGGTGTTCTGGTGGTTGCTAGGCGGTTGCTATGGTAACCTGGTGGTTGCTATGGTGTTACTAGGTGGTTGGTAGTTGTCACAGATAGTTACTATGGAGTTTCTATAGAGTTCCTGGCGTGTTCTCAGCCCACTTTAGCACTTAGTTAATCAGTATTAGCATGTAGCTCTTCACTGCTAGCATGTGTAGCATGTAGCAAGTCCAGTTTGCTAGCATGAGTCAAAAGAGCCAACCGCCATGTCTCTACAATGCTCTGATGCAGAGATATAGGTCTTGCTAAACGGTTGCTAGGGTACTCTGTTTGGTTGCTAGGGAGTGGCTCGGCAGCTACCAATGATGAAACTCCAAAGGCTGCTTGACAATATAAACCACCCCCATGTCTTATGATGTGATGCAGAGATATAGGTCTCGCTACACGGTTGCTAGGGTACTCTGTTTGGTTGCTAGGGAGTGGCCTGGCAGCTGCCACTGATGCCAAAGGATGTTTGCCAGTATGAATGATATAAAACAACCCCCATGCCTCTATGATATTCAGATTTGAAGATATCCCTCTATGCTTTGGGTTGCTAGGGTGCTCTAAATGGTTGCTAGGGCGTGACTATGAGGTCTTTAAGGTGATTTGTGATTAGCCGTTTGCTGCCCCGAGTCAAATGAGCCCACCCTCATGTTTCTATGACACTTCTATCCAAAGATATTCCTTTGATATTTTTCAATGGAAGTCTATGGAGCATGTTAAGGTGCTCTATATGGTTGCTAGGGCGTGGCTTGATAGCTTCACAATGATCCTGAGAGACTGATTGGTTGCCTGAGTAAAATGAGCCCACCCCCTTGTCTCTATGACACTGTAATCCAGAGTTATGTTCAATACAAAATCCCTATGTAATTTCCCATAGTAGGAAAAACACAGTACTTCCTGGTTCATGGGCACGGCCACCATAGTATGTCTATGGGGCAATTTTGGGCAGCTCTTGCGCCCAGGGGTACAACTTACACCCCATATTGAGGTATGGGCTGACAGAGCTTGCCAGCCTCTTCAAACGTGGTAACCCACATGTTTCTACGAAATTCTCGCTCGGAGCAATGACTCGTCAAAGTTTGTCGCAATGCAAAGTCTATGGGATTTTTTTTTTTTTCGCCCGCCGGACGAACATCGTACACCCGATCGCTTATAAAAGTCATAGCACAGGTCTCCCCAATGAGCCGGTCGATTTGACACCTCATTCATGGGTCTAGGACAAACGCTGCGGGAGGAGTAGCGCGCAGAAATAAAAGTGGAAGAAATGAGTGTCTGTGTCTGAGAGAGAAAGGCTTCTAAGGGCCTGCGTGTGTGAGTGTGTGTGAGAAAGTGACAGTTGAAATTCAAATTTCTGAAGATTCCGCCATTGAAAGTCAATGGGACTTTTTTGGCCGCTTTTTCGCCCCCTGTGCGAACATCGTTGGTCCGATCGCTTATAAAAGTCATAGCACACCTCTCCTCAATGAGCCGGTCGATTTGACACCTCATTCATGGGTCTAGGACAAACGCTGCGGGAGGAGTAGCGCGCAGAAATAAAAGTGGAAGAAAATGAGTGTCTGTGTCTGAGAGAGAAAGGCTTCTAAGGGCCTGCGTGTGTGAGTGTGTGTGAGAAAGTGACAGTTGAGAGAGACGGAATGTTCGTGAATTTGAATTTTTCAATGTAAGTCAATGGGACTTTTTTGGCCGCTTTTTCGTCCGCTGTGCGAACATCGTTGGTCCGATCGCTTATAAAAGTCATAGCACACCTGTCCTCAATGAGCCGGTCGATTTGACACCTCATTCATGGGTCTAGGACAAACGCTGCAGGAGGAGTAGCGCGCAGAAAAAAAAGTGGAAGAAGAAGAATAATAATAATAATAATAATAAGTATGCAGAAGATTAAGAATGGAGCTTTGCCTTTGGCAAGGCAGAAGATTAAGAATGGAGCTTTGCCTTTGGCAAGCACCATTAACTAGAATGTACATTTCCTGAAGAAAATGTGAATGGTGCTTGCAGTGGCAAAACCGGCACTCTTGATTAGCATGATGCTAGCATGATTACCATGTTGCTAGCATGTTTTTAACAAGATGCTAATCATGTTAGCATAATGCTAGCAACATGCTAACATGATTAGCATAATGTTAGCATGATGCTAGCATGATTACCATGTTGCTAGCATGTTTTTAACAAGATGCTAACATGATTAGCATGTTTGCTAGCATGATGCTAACACGATTAGCATGCTGCTAGCATGATGCTAACACATTTTTACTAGTTTGTGTCATGTTTAAACCCTAAGCTAATCACTATTAGCATGTAGCTATTCACTGCTACCATGTGTAGCATGTTGGAAGTCCAGTTTGCTAGCATGAGTCAAAAAAGCCAACCCCCATGTCTCTACGATGTTCTGATGCAGAGATATAGGCATCGCTAAATGGTTGCTAGGGTACTCTGTTTGGTTGCTAGGGAGTGGCTTGGCAGTTGCCAATGATGATACTCCAAAGGCTGCTTGACAATATAAACCAACCCCCATGTCTTTATGATGTTCTGATGCAGAGATATGGATCTTGAAAAACGGTTGCTAGGGTAATCTGGTTGGTTGCTAGGGAGTGGCCTGGCAGCTACCAATGATGATACTCCAAAGGCTGCTTGACAATATAAACCAACCCCCATGTCTTTACGATGTTCTGATGCAGAGATATAGATCTTGCTAAACGGTTGCTAGGGTACTCTGTTTGGTTGCTAGGGAGTGGCTTGGCAGCTGCCAGTAATGATAAACCAAAGGCTGCTTGCCAGTATGAATGCTATAAACCAACCCCCATGCCTCTATGATATTCAGATTTGAAGATATCCCTCTATGCTTTGGGTTGCTAGAGTGCTCTAAATGGTTGCTAGGGCGTGGCTATGAAGTGTTGAAGGTGATTCGTGATTGGCCGTTTGCTGCCCCGAGTCAAATGAGCCCACCCTCATGTTTCTATGACACTCCTATCCAAATATTCCTTTGATCTTTTTCAATGGAAGTCAATGGAACTTGTTGCTATGGTGCTCTATATGGTTGCTAGGGCGTGGCTTTATAGCTTCACAATGATCCTGAGAGACTGATTGGTTGCCTGAGTAAAATGGGCCCACCCCCTTGTCTCTATGACATTGTGATCCAGAGTTATGTTCAATACAAAATCCCTATGTAATTTCCCATAGTAGGAAAAACACACTGTTTCATGGGCACGGCTTCACCATAGTATGTCTATGGGGCAACTTTGGGCAGCCCCTGTGCCCCAGGGGTACAACTTAGACCCTATTTTGAGATATGGTCTGACAGAGGCTGTCAGCCTCTTCAAACGTGGTAAATTACATGTTTCTACGAAATCCTCGTTAGGAGCTATGACTCGTCAAAATTTGTCGCAATGCAAAGTCTATGGGATTTTTTTCGCTACTTTTTCGCCCGCTGGACGAACATCGTACACCCGATCGCTTATAAAAGTCATAGCACACCACTCCTCAATAAGCCGGTCGATTTGACACCTCATTTGTGGGTCTACGACAAACGGTGCGGGACTAGTTACGCGCAGACGAAACGTGTGGAAGAATAATAATAATTATAATAATAAGTATGCAGAAGATTAAGAATGGAGCTTTGCCTTTGGCAAGCACCATTAATAATAATAAGTTTAAATAGGATTACAGTAAGTTGGCTTTTTCAAGCCAACTTAATAATAATAAGTTTAAATAGGATTACAGTAAGTTGGCTTTTTCAAGCCAACTTAATAAGTTTAAATAGGATTACAGTAAGTTGGCTTTTTCAAGCCAACTTAATAATTCATATGCACAAAATAATATTCAGATTAACAAACAGTAAAACAGACAAGCTTTGAACCTTAACTTCTCTCCAGAAAACACATGGAAACAACATTAAAACACATGGAGAGATGTGATTTCAGATCGACCACCAGAGGTCCCTGTCATTCCAGGATTAATGACTGGTTGCTATAGTTATGCACCTGTTCCTTGATGTTTATCCAGTTACCTGTTAAAATCCCTCCTTTGCTTGTTCGGTCCTGGAGTGTTTCAGAGCTGATAGTCAAGTGTTCAATGCACAGAAATGTTAGTTTTACTCCTTCCACTTTGTCAGGTGTGAATGCCTGTAGGTGAAATATAATATGGATTTGGCTCTGATGATAATAGAGGCTTTTTCTCCAGTGCACCGTAATCTTTCTAACAAGCTCCTACTGGTTTTTGTACAACCCCTCATTAAGCAATATATAAATTACAAAGAGGCCGTTTCTTGACTCTGCATGAATCGTTTGCAGGTCTCTGGCACTCTTGGAGGTTTTCCAAAAGCAGAAATGTGTTAATTAAAATTAATGACATCCCATATTATTAAATAAAGAGGTAAAGGCTCCATTCATGAAAGAGAATTAATATTTTATTTTCATTTTGGTCTGTAACACTGGTTGTAGTTGTTTTCCGATGAACACACAACTTAATTCTTTGCCATTCATACGGTGGAAGTATTTGGACACTTAAACATACTTGAATGTCACTGCATTAGATGAAATATCAAACTAAGTAGCAGTTCATTTACAGAAAAAAACACTTGTCAAGAAGAAAAAAAAAATCTCAAAAGACTTTAAGACGGTTTTACATGACAAAACGATAGATATAGTGTTGAAAAAGTTAGTTGTAATGAAATGATATTCAGACATTTATATACTTTTTGATGGCCACCGTATAAATGTGTTCCATAACTGTAAATAAGCATAGTTGTGCCTCAGCAATGATTCCGGATGTCATTTCACAGGCAACACAAATTGGCCGGATAAAATCCTTCGACTCCGCCCTCCTTCACCCCCCAGCACCAGCCCTGATCGTCCTCTTCCTCAACCTTGAGGAACTCTCACCTGTGAGACAGAGCGACAGCACATCAGTGAGATTCACCGTTTAAAGGATCAGCTCACTTCAGAATGAAAATTTCCTGATAATTTACTCACCCCCATGTCATCCAAGATGTTCATGTCTTCAGTCGAAAAAAGAAATGAAGGTTTTTGAGGTTTTTTTCTCCATATAGTGTGAGTTTCAGTGCAGCTTCAAAGAGCTCTACACGATCCCAGACGAGGAATAAGAGTCTTATCTAACGAAAAAATCGATTATTTTCTAAAAACAATAACAATTATATACTTTTTAACCACTTTTTCACTGCTCTGCGATGTGCCACGCATTACGCAATCATGTTGGAAAGGTCACACGTCACGGAAGTACCGATTCAAAGCGAACGTGCAAAGACTAAGTCAAACGCACTTTAAGAAAACGGTAAAACAATGTTGGACGATTTTGAAGTTGGAGGAGAAAATGAGATGAGTTTCGCCCTACCGCAGTCCAACGTGATTATGTGATGTGTGGTGAAAAAGTATATAATTTTTTTTTTTTTTTTTTTCCGAAAATGACCGATGGTTTCTCTAGATAAGACTCTTATTCCTCGTCTGGGATCATGTAGAGCTCTTTGAAGCTGCACTGAAACTGACATTTGAACCTTCAACCCGTTGAACCCCAGTGAAGTCCACTATATGGAGAAAAATCCTGGAATTGTTTCCTTTAAAAACCTAATTTTTTTTTTTTTTGACTGAAGAAAGAAACTCATAAACATCTTGGATGACATGGGGGTGAGTAAATTATCAGGAAATGTTCATTCTGAAGTGAACTAATCCTTTAACTGCAGAAGGGTCAGAGGATCACCTGCTCTGAAGGACAGTTCATCAGGTTCCTCTCCGGTGTAGTTGTACAGCGCTCGCACACGCACGCCTCCGATCATGACCCTGCGGGAGAAGATGGGAGAGAGATCTGAGCAGTTTCAATTTCACTTCAACTCCTGAGGTGTCCCAAATGGTTTAGAAGCTACAGTGCTATTTTAATATTATACTTAGTGTATACTATTATATTATATGCAGTGTAATCCAAACAGATGGAAATGTTATATGCATGAATCTTACTAAATGCCTTGAAACAACACTAAATGCCTCCTCGCCAACACTGATTAGTTCTTCCCCAAAAAACATCCATTCAACCCACTAAACACAACTTACAGTCATTAACATTGAATATACCTTAAAGCACACCGAACACCATCATTAAAAAGGTGACATTCACAAGTGTGAATCTGCCCAGGGCTGGCTGCCCTCCAAAACAATGTGTCCACAGCATAAGAGAAGCTGTTTTAAGGGAGACAATTATGCCTAAAGGAGTTACAGTCCTCATGGTAGAAAAAAGGCACCAGACAACAGTTCACAAAAATAAGAGCTCAGCCAAAAGCACACTGGAGGAAGATGACAAAACCAACATTTGAGCCTTCACGCTTAAGTGCTACAGATTGTCAGCATATCACAATGAACACACAGCGTCCCTGCAGTGAAACATTAGTGACAGCAGCATGTTTTATAGATGCGTTTCTGAGGAAGGGACTACAAAACTCATAAAGGAGCGGAACACACACACAAAATCTTGGAGGAAAAGTCATATTGCAATCCACAAAGCACCTGACTGGCTGCCCCTATTTCGTTTTTTTCAAATATTACATTTTATGCAGTGTATAATATAGCTGTTTGAGAATGTAAAATGCCTACAAATTTTCATAATGTTAGCCTATGGTCTTCAATGGCTGCCTTCGAACAATGTCTCCTTTTCCCCGCTCTTAAACGCTGTAGTTGTAGCTGGTTGTGCGAATCCACGTTGCACTGAATGTTAAAACAAACTTTTTTCAGACTCTTTGAGAAAAGAGCTGATGCTGCAATGTATATAATGAGACAATTATAGTTTTTGACCTTTTATGCATGTAAAACTATTGTAGGACGCTCCAAAACAAAATTAGTAACATTTAAAAATGGCATAATAGGGACAATTTAAAATATTATGTCCTGCAGCAGGACAATGTCCTGATACCTGATACACAATACAGAAAGTAAACTATAGAGGTTTGAAACCAAGACATGGTGTGACAACAAAGGTAATGTTACCTTAAAGAGCTATTTCTACCTGATTTAACCCATAAAAATGAGTTTTGTTGGTATAAATGTATGTATTTAGGTCGATTCAGTGATGTTCAATAATATTTTTGACTTGAATAAAACCAGGTAATTTAAATGTGACCATTTTCAGGTTAGAAATTCTATGACATTCCATTGACATTCCATTCTATATACATCATTATTTTTGAACATCATAAAAGAAAAAAGAATGGAATGTTCACAGACTGTTTACTGCATAATGCATGCACTACATACTATTTCTAAAAGTATGCATTGTGCAACAATGCATATGCTACACTGTTTTCACATGACCTCATGTTTAATTCAGTGAATGCCGTCTCAATATCATGCTAGAAACAAAAAATTGCATTTTTGATGCATTGTGTGTAAAAAGTAAAAAATTACTTCACTCTTTTGAAGGCTGATCAGATGAAATCAGCCCCAGTTCATTCATCAAGGTCAAGCTGAGCGCCCTGCATCACACACCACAGTAATGCACACAATATACTGCACATTTTGGCAAAAGACACACTTCACCTTTGTGACTGCAGTTCACAATCAGTCCTCATCCAGCCTGAATCAGTTTAGCCCAGAAGGATTTGAAACACTGACAGAAGGAAACCCAAAGAGACTCGCCGCTCTAATTGCTGCACTGCTCAATACTTACGCATTTCATTTCGTAATCTGATTCATTTTCTAATTAACTTGATTTAATTAATATTACCTTTGACATTATAATAGAGCATGTCGAGTGCAAAAACTCTCAGTTAAGGCAAGACCTTACAGATGAATAGAGTAAAAAATGTAGATACCATACTTTCCCTAGTTGATTAATCACACTACATCAAGACAGCTGTTATTTATTACAAGTTTTTTTTTTGAAATATTATGTTTAAATAAAGCATTATCTAATTAAATATGCACTAATTTGCATGTATTCACAAATGTGAACACTGGATAAAGCCAGGTTGCTTCATTTTGTTGACATATTAGAGCTAAAGGTTTTTACAGAGAGCATTTTGAATATCTCTTTTTATCACTCCATAAATCAGAAAACACTGTCAACAGCCAGAAAAAAGTTTGGTGCATGTACAGTGATACTGAAGTTTATTCCAAATGTCAGTTTCAGTGCAGCTTCAAAGAGCTCTACACGATCCCAGACGAGGAATAAGAGTCTTATCTAGCGAAACAATCAGTCATTTTCTAAAAAAGTAAAAATTTATATACTTTTTAACCACAAATGCTCGTCTTGCACTGCTCTGTGATGTGCCACGCATTACGTAATCACATTGGAAAGGTCACGCGTGACTTAGGCGCAAGTACCATGCAAGTGTATACAAAGCGAACGTGCAAAGACTAAGTCAAACGGCCTTTACAAAAAAAGGCAAAACAACGACGTCAGACGAATTTGAAGTTGGAGAAAAAAAATGACGCGTGACCTTTCCAACGTGATTACATAATGCATGGCGCGCATAACAGTGCAAAACGAGCATTTGTGGTTAAAAAGTGTATAGATTTTTACTTTTTTGGAAAATGACCAATGGTTTCTCTAGATAAGACTCTTATTCCTCGTCTGGGATCATGTAGAGCTCTTTGAAGCTGCACTGAAACTGACATTTGGACCTTCAACCAGTGAAGTCCACTATATGGAGAAAAATCCTGAAATGTTTTCCTCAAAAACCTTTGTCATCCAACATCTTGGATGACATGGGGGTGAGTAAATTATCAGGAAAAGTGAACTGATCCTTAAAAATAAACACTTATAGACATTTTCTTGCCTGTGTGTGTGTGTGTGTGTGTGCGTAGTGAGCTTACCCTTTCTCCTCAGTTCCTCGGTGTGCTTTTGGTTTCTTTCCTGGTTTCTCTGCTTTTTAATCGGAGGATTCCATTCCTTCACCCAAAACACACAAAGCCAACAATAAGAAAGTAGAATCAAATGGGTCCTGCAGTCATTTTAAAACTCAGAGATCCGTGAAACACTAAATTACGAGTGTTTTTGACATAAAAATAAATATATAATAGTTTCCCTCACAATATCTGAATGCACATGATGACACACACCTCTAGTTTGGGCCAGTCAGTAGGCATGCCCGGCCCATGGTTGTTCTTCCACCAGCGGAGATCATCAGGCTCACTGATGGACATGAGCGAGTGATGTAGTTCACCGTACACTGCTTTTATACTGAAACACGCAATACACATACAAAAACTCTCAGGCTTTGAACATCACTGCAACTAATAGGTTTTATATTTAATGAAGCACATACAAAAGACACGAACGGGAAGCAATGCAACCTGTTTTACAGAACACGGAAACCCTTCTTAACAGGTCTAACGTGATATTTTAATGAAATGCGTGTTGCCGTTTTAAACCTCTCATTGTTGGTAATGTCGAGGTGTCTGTGAATGGACAGGAAGGTCTGTTTCAGGAAGCTGATCCTCTTCCTCTCCTCCTCCTGTGATTGGTCGAACACAGACTCCATTTCCTCCATGTATCGCGGTGCAAATCCAGTGACGTCCTCTAGAACCTTCTCATAACGATCACGTGCCTGCGAAAACAGCCGTAAATGATTCATACATAATAGTTTTTAACTGCAGTATTTGTGTAGAAAGTCTCATTGCTCGTTGACCTTGCTGCGTTCCTGTGTGGCTTTCTCTCTCGTCTGCTGAATCTTGGACAGTTTGCTTTCGCTCAGGTTGGTGTTGTGTTTGGCTTGATTCTCTTTTTCCTGAGCGATCTGCTCCCTCTGACATGACTTATGATATGCCGCACGGGCCTTTTCCAGCTAATGGATACACAAAAACTTATTATTAAAAAACTTTTCAAGTTATATTCAACTCTAACTTATGCTTTTAAACACATTGGGAATACAACTATTTCATCTTCTCTCTCTAACTGGGACGTTTCCAATGACAAGTAATATTTTTTTTTTCCTCACTAAAATCTGAAAGGAAATAAATGCAGGCAATATTAACATAAACTATTGAACATATTGAACTAATAGATATTTGTACACTACATTAAGACAATTGTTTCTGAATGACAAGTTTCTTGAAATATGCTGTCTAATTAAATATGCACATACATTTCCAGAAATGAAATCTGAAAAATAAATTTTGCCCATTATTGACATATTAGAGTTGAAGGTTTTTACAGAGGGGATTTTGGATATCTATTTTTATCACCCCATAAACTAAAAAATACTGTCAACAGACAGAAAAAAAATATTTATAGAAATAAATTATTGTATAAAATTAGGCAAATGATATTTAACAAACTTTTCTATAAAAACCTTCAGAATATAGATATGAATAAAACTGTAAAATTTGGTGTATGCAACTGATACTGAAGTGGAGAAAAAACTCAGCCTTTAATGATATGTATTGTAATCTAAGCAAACAGATAAAGTGTAATAAATGTGTATTTTGGATGTTTTCCTTCCACTAGTCTGAAAGAAGACATGTAAGCAAAATAGCCTGAAATCTCCAAATTGACCCTGGTTTTTCTTTTATCTTGCTTTAATATACTGAAAATACTGAGTGGGATTTTGAACCAAAAAGTTTATTTGGTTAATGCCTATTAAAGGGTTAGTTCACCCAAAAATGACATTTCTGTCATTTATTACTCATGTCGTTCCATACCTGTAAGACCTTCGTTCATCTTCAGAACACAAATTAAGATATTTTTGATGAAATACGAGGGGTTTGTTTTGTTTTTGCGCACAGAAAGTATTCTCGTCGCTTCATAACATTAATGTTGATCCACTGTAGTCACGTTTACTATTTTAACAATGTCTTTTACTTTTCTGGATCTTGAATGTTTTAATTTCGTTGCTTTCTATGGGGGATAAAAACCTCTCGGATTTTCATCAAAAATACTTAATTTGTGTTCTGAAGATGAACGAAGGTCTTACAGGTGTGAAACGACATGAGGGTGAGTAATTAATGGCAGAAATTTAATTTTTGGGTGAACTAACCCTTTAATTTGAAATAGTTGGCGATTATATCATCGCCAGTATACGTCGTACTATCACCTTCTTTAATCTTTTCACCCAGGGTTTCTGAGCACGTGAGAAAGCCGTCCCAAGGTCATGTGACTCCCTGAAGCCGCAGAACATTTTCCGCGGGAACGTCTCCTTCTGCCACGAACGAATGCGTTCTCCATCTTCTGAAACCAGAGACTGGGAGATTGACGTGTGAAGGGCAGACAGACGCTCGGTGGACGAGAAAAAGCACTGCCATGCCCGCAAGAGGGACCCGTACAGCGGCCCTGAGAGAGAGAGAGCGGCATACATCAGCTCATGTAACGGAAAAGTTTTTTAATTGGTTTTAGTTAACTATAATAACCCTGGTATGTACAAGAGCAACAAAATAAGGGTGTGTAGATAATCTTCAGATTAAAGCAAATAATAAGGGCGTAAACTGTCTGACAAAGATACAAAGATATCAAATACAAAAACTCATAAATTCCACTAAAAAAATTACAAAAGTTTGTGCAAAGATTCCATAAGGCTACGGAAGTTTCAGTGGGTGTGACGCTTCTGAAAATAGTGCAATGTGGAGCAGGATTTTGGACCAATGAGATTTCACTGTGACCGGAGCTACTCTGTGTTAAAAACCAATGACCTATTGATGATAAGTGACAGGTCAGACCGTAGCACTCACGAGTCTCGGTGATCGATTTCCACTTGCTGCTCCATTCAGTCAGCTGACGGGCGTACTGTCGCTCTACATGAGCTCGGTCCTTCATACATGCTATGATGTCTTTACAAGCTTGGTACGACTCTGGTGTCCTCTGCACTGTCCGCACATAATTTCCTGGCTAAGAGACAAGAACAGAAGGAAATAGGTGACGTATTTTTGTTGGCCAAAACCCAGAAACAAGCATTTTAGCACTTCCGGTTCCATCGTCCTAAAGTCGATGGGTTTTTTTTTTAAATGCCCGAAATAAGGTCTGTGGTGAACAAAAGCTCAAGATATTTTTGTTTTATTCTAAAATACATCAGTAAAACCCCCTTGTGATAAAGCTTTTACTTTTCTTGAAAAAGGTGGTTGCTAACAACAAGTGCTTAAATGGGACTACATAGGCTGTTGGACATTAAAGGGATAGTTCACCCAAAAATGTAAATTCTGTCATCATTTACCCACCCTCAAGTTGTTCCAAACATGTCTTTGTTCTGCTGTAAACAAAGGAAGATATTTGGAAGAATGTCAGTAACCAAACAGATCTCGACTACCATAGTATTTATTTTTTCTGCTATGGTAGTAAATGGGGGGGGCGAGATCTGCTTGGTTACAAACATTCTTCCAAATATCTTCCTTTGTGTACAGCAGAACAAAGACAGGTTTGGAACAACTTGAGGGTGGGTAAATGATGACAGAGTTTACATTTTTGGGTGAACTATCCCTTTAACACATTTGCATAATATCCAACAGGAAACTATATAAGCAATAGGCTTTTTTAGAAAGGGAAAAAATATGAATTAGGGAGAATATATTGAATTAATATTTAATAGTAAAAATGGGGGGGAAAAAAGATATTTGTGTGCTACACTTTTTTCACTGTGATGCCATTTTTGGTTTCCCAAAGAACCTTTCAGTAAACAGTTCTTACAAGAACATTTTTTTTCTTAGTAAGAAAAATATTTTCTGAAGAACCTTTTTGTGCAATTAAAAGGTTCCATTGATGTTGGAGGTTCTGCATGCATTCTGCATTGCATTGTTAGCTTAGAAACACCAAAATGAAAGTCTCGTGGGAGTGTCCCATGAGAAGCGCTATTTTGTGAGGCACATCCTATGTAGTGCGATCCAAATCAGTCACTTCTGAGGTTCCGTCCCAGCAAGGCAGCTCACTAGGCAGTGGAACAGCGTTTTTCTTACCATCCAGAAGCTGATTTTGTTTAGATCCTCAGGTTGGCCTGTTGGAGGGTCCGCCATGGTCACAGCTGGCTGCAAAAGACACAGTTAAACCAGTCTGATTCCAAGCATGAATCTGCATGCTTCATGTTATGAAGTTTAAATACAGTACACCAACAGAAGTCCTAAGTTGTCTTTGTCCAGTTTCCTGCTTGTTGCACCAGCCTCAAAGCGGCTGTTGCCCTACTTTTGCCGTTACCACTGAACTATCAGAACCCGCCTTGACAAATCAGGTGGCATTTATTCAGGGGCATCTGGGTTTGTTTACCCATTTGTTTCCACAATCCTCCATTGCAAACAGACGGCCGCTTGGCTGCAGCGTCTCAGAAGCGTTTGAACCTTCGGCACATTTGCATTCCCCGGGCCTGTTGTTTCATCGGATGTTTTCATCTTCACGTTTTGACATATTGCAGAATGAGTTACATGCAGCAGTTTAAAAGTGTTTGTTCAGAACACTATGAGTAATAGTAATAGTGATGCTTGACTTGCAAACGCCACTAACTAATACAGATGCACTTGAAAAAGAAAAAAGGTTGTTCCTTTTGCATTATGCAATATAACAATAGCCAACATTTTAGTCATGTTAATAAGAAAGGAGTCTAAACAGATATATATTATTATGAAAAATGAAGTTCACTTTTTAAAAAGAGCACTTTGAAATGAAGAAATTCCAATTGAGTACATTTAAAATGTACTAAATTGTAACTTTAATAACTTTAAAAGTAACACATTAAAATTATAATCAAGTACTTTATCTGTGCTTTGGTATGTATGTTAGTCAACACATGTACTTTAAAGCACGGCAAATGATCATTAAAACATAATTTAAATGAACTTTAAACTAAAAGTTAATCTGACATTATTACAAAATGCACTTTAAAGGTGTACTTAAGTGGATTAAGAAATGGTCATGAAAGTCTGCTCCCTTTAAATGGCCTTTTATTTCATTAATATCATTATCTGCAAGTAAAGCTTTTTAAAAATATACTTTTTCACAAGACTAAAATTACATCCACTGTGGTTTAGGGTCTAAAAACACACAGCAACAAGACGCAAAATAGTAAATTACAAGAGCAACAAGTCCAGCGGCATGCTTGATAAAAATACTTAATAGTCTGTAGAGCAGTGGCTCTCATCTGTGGTCTACAAATCATTGTGACTTGATTGGATAATTAAAATAAAAAAAGATCTGAATAGTCTTGCAAATTTATGCACTGGTGAAACTGAGGCCATTTCAAATGAAAAGAGTGTAAGATCCACTGCTATAGAACACTTAACTGTTCACACATAATGAAGACTTATGGGTGAAACCTTACAATAAACTTTCATTTGTTAAAAAAATAAAAAATGAACTAAAAATGAACAATACTTCTATAGTAATCATCTTTTAATAACATTTTTTTAAAATTAAAAGTTGTATCTGTTAACATTACTTGATGCACTGTGAACTACATTAACAAACAATTAACGATATTGATTTGTATTTTTATTAAAGGATTAGTTCACTCCAGAATTAAAATTTCCTGATAATTTACTCACCCCCATGTCATCCAAGATATTTATGTCTTTCTTTCTTCAGTTGAAAATAAATTTAGGTTTTTGAGGAAAACATTCCAGGATTTTTTCCCCCATTTTTTCTCTATATAGTGGACACGTAATCACGTTGGAAAGGTCACGCGTGATGTAGGCAGAAGTACCGATCCAGTGTCTACAAAGAGAATGTGCAAAGACTAAGTCAAACGACCTTTACAAAAAAAAAAAAAAAAAAAAGGTAAAACAATGTCAGACAATTTTGAAGTTGGAGGAGAAAATGAGATGGAGTTTTTCGCCCTACCACTGTACTTCAGCCTACATCAAGTGTGACCTTTCCAATGTGATTACGTAATGCGTGATGCATCACAGAGCAGTGCAAGATGAGCATTTGTGGTTAAAACGTATATAAATTTGCATTTTTTTTTTAGAAAATGACCGATCGTTTTGCTAGATAAGACTCTTATTCCTCGTCTGGGATCATGTAGAGCTCTTCGAAGCTGCACTGAAACTCACATTTGGACCTTCAACCCGTTGAACCCTAGTGAAGTCCACTATATGGAGAAAAATCCTGAAATGTGCTCAAAAACCTTAATTTCTTTTTGACTGAAGAAAGAAAGACATGAACATCTTGGATGACATGATGGGGGTGAGTAAATTATCAGGAAATTTTCATTCTAAAGTGAACTAATCCTTTAACTAACATTAACAAAGATGAATAAACGCTGTAAAAAACTGCACTTCTCATTATTAGTAAATGTGAGGTAATGTTAACAAATGAGACCTTATTGTAAAGTGTCAAAAATGCATGTATTTGCACTGCTTAATAAAGTCCATCTGTTAAAAAATGTCCTGGGTGAGTTTCTGGCCGTCATCCAGATCATGCAACTGTCCATGTGAATCACTCTGGGGACTCGCTGCATGCGAGACTGCAACTGGATATAGTTGTGATGATAAACATCTCTGAAATGTGTGGTCAGTATAACATGATTAAAACTGACAGAGATCTTTAGACTGAAGATAAGACTCACAAAATCACACAAACTAGCCAAATTAAAGTACGGCAAAATAATTAATAGACATAACTGCATCTGCATGTATTAATACATGTGTTTATGAGCATGGGGGTGTGTGTGTGTGTGTGTGTGTGTGTGTGTATTGCTACTGGAATCTGGGATCAGAAATAGAATTCTCCCCCACCCTGGAATTCCATCCATCAGCCGAGTGAACTCCAAATAAACAAGAGCTGGTAGGTCATCTTACACACGCTTCATAACACACACAGACACTCTCTGTGCAAAATACATTGATAACAGAGTCACAAAAAGGGACAATATTGGCCCCCTGGAGGTGATTTTCTGTTTTAACACAATGCACATTATGTCAAATACATTAAATAATTTGATTAAAATGATCACTACAGAATCTACACCCATAATTAGAACCTAGAATAAAACATTGTCAAATATTTCCATTATTAGATAACAGTAACATAATAAAATGCCCCCAAATTGAGGAATTTCCCTAAAGCCATGTCTAATTTCTGACCGTGATGGTCAAATGCAAACTTTACAAACTGCTGTCATTTATACTCATGCAGAACAGTTTAAACTTCAATCTTGAGTCATTTTTTTTTTCATGTTACTGTACATACATGAACAGGGAGATCACAATCATATCTCTAATATGAAAGAATTGCATGGGAAAAAACACTTGTATACATAAGTACACATATATAAGAAAAGCATCATATCAAAATTAAATCACATCTTCAAATAAACTCATAAAGCCCAAAAATATAGCATTTTTGTTATTGCACATAAAAATCAATTGTTAATAAAGTACGAAAACATAATGGAAGCATTTCAACAGGCTATTTCAGCACTGCTCTATTGATCAAGCTCTGTGTGTGAGCTAAATATACACACTTAAACACTAGCAAAAGCTATTTTTTCACTAATTCACATGCAACACTATACAATAAATCAGTGTTTAACACTCTTTTTACACTATATGGGTAGTTGATGTGACATGCACCTAAAAAGATTTTGTATGATTATTATGCATGCAGATTTTATGAGCTGAGAGAATGAACTAAGTGTACTTAAAAAAAGAGGTACACAAAGATTTTATCAGTTGCAGCACCTAAAATAAAAGCTTACAGGTCAATTTTAGCTTAAAATCTTAATGCTGAAAAAAAAAAACATGCATGTGTCATTTGTCAACTACCCATAAACTTAAGTCAAACTGAATAGAAAAAAAAGAGCAAATCTGACCTCTCACTCCAAGGCTTTTTACTTCCAGTCGTTGGCTTGTTCTGCCCTCCTTCAGTATCCTTCACTTCTCTGCCATGTCTGTCTGTCTGATGTTCACGCCAGTGTCTGCGCAGTCAGTCAGCTGTCGCCAAGGTGCATATGTACATGCAAGTGTATGTTCTCCTCCTCTCTCTCACTCACTCACACACACACACACACACACACACACACACACACACACACACACAGACTGACACACACATTCTCTCTCATCTCAGTGTAAATGAGTTGTCAGGTGTGAAATTTAAGTGTGTTGTAGAATGTGAGAGTTATTCCAGCTCTCTGCCAACCACAGCTCAGGGCGAAAAACCGCCAACATGTGAACTAATTAGTATGTATCAGTGTTTACAAAGGAAGTTCATAAGTTCAAAAGCAAAAAAACACAGACTAAACAATATCCATTTCATATAATGCAATTTCTATATCAAAGCATTAAAAGTTATAAAGTGCTTAACTTAGCATAGTAACACTGGTCGAGTGAATGTTGATGATTGTTTAATATCAGAGTTCATCACCTCGGCAACAGGAACGGGAGAACCCGCAGTGGTCATGTGATCTCTACTGTATCATACATTATATGGCCTGTGGGAAGTTAAATAAACCAACTCAGCAGGTTGGGAAAACATTTAACCCATTCTTGTGTCAAAACAACCCATTCCTGGATTAAAACAACCAAAGTTGGGTTGAAAATGGACAAACCCAGCGATTAGGTTGTTTGAACCCAGTGGCTGGGTTAAATGTGCTGGGTAGTTTTATTTAACCCAATTATTGTTTAAAAATTACTGTATGGCTGGCTTAAAATGAACCCAAAATATGTTGGAAATTAAAAATCAGACACATAATTACTAGAGGCAACAATAAAAACAACAATAAAAACAATTTAATAAATGTTTATTGTTAATATTATTCATTAAACTTATTAATAAATGTTCATTTATTAAACATTTAATTTCCAACATATTTTGGGTTTATTTTAAGTAAGCAATACAGTAATTTTTAAACAATAGTTGATTTAAATAAAACTACCCAGCAGGTTGGGCAAACATTTAACCCAACCGCTGGGTTAAAACAACCCAATCACTGGGTTTGTCCATTTTCAACCAAACTTGGGTTCTTTTTAACCCAGCATATTTTAGAGTGTAATATAAAAAATGACATTTTTATTTACTCACCCTTATGGTTGTGTCTTCCATGGAACAAGCATACGTTAATAAAAAACACAGCGGAAATAGGCTGTTAAAGGAATAGTTCACCCAAAAATTAAAATTTTGTCACCACTTACTCAACCTCAAGTTGTTCCAAACCTGTATGAGTTTCTTTCTTCTGTTGATCGCAAAAGAAGATATTTTAAAGAACGTTGGTAATCAAACAGTTGACAGTAGCCATTGATTTCCATAGTGGGAAAAAAAAAATACTATGGAAGTCAGTGGCTACCATCAACTCTCTGGTTACCAACATTCTTTAAAATATCTTCTTTTGTGTTCAGAAAGGGTTAGAATGAAGACAGAAATTCATACGGGTTGAAGGTGAGCAAGGGTTAGTATCGTTTTAAGATGCAAAAAAAACCAAAAGGCTAAAAAGTGGAATCACATATGTTTTGCGTACAATTATTTGTCAAGAAGAGATGAGAATAAATTCAACGAGAATAATTTATTCAAACCTCTTAAGCAGAGCTTATGTATCATCATATTCATCAATTATTGTACAGAACAATAGAAATATCTGATATTTATATGTATATATATATATATATATATATACTTTAATTCTGCATACATTTCCATACACACACGCACACATACATATATATATATATATTTCCTTTGTTCCTATTTCCTTAAATATATTTTCAAATGAAATGGAGTTATGCTTTACTCCTATAAAACAACCACAACCGCTATCACAAAACACAAACATACACACACAGTCCATGTTAGTGTGCATGTGTGTGTGTTTGTGAAGGTTAAGAAGAGCGCACTTAAGCAATATAAACGATGGGTTCTTTCATTGTGTTCTGATCTTTGGAAGACTGATTCTGCTTATGGTATTAAAACGCTAACATACTTAATCCTTATATGGTTATTATTGGCATTATGATGACTTTTTTTAGAGCTTTTACTGCTTAAAGTCAACACGAAACAGTTTGCAACCCATTTTTCTTTCATAATCCAACATATTTTCCAATTTAAAAAAAGGACTCAATGATAATAATGTAAGGCAAAGCTTGATTTTTATCTATCGCAAAATGATTGGATGGTGAAAAGTGACTCTACATAACTGATGGTTAAAAATAAGAGAGTTTGATGATCAGCCAAAAAGGAAAATTACATTTGATACAGTAGGCATTTTTGTTTTCTTTGGAATAATGTGCACTGGAAATGTGTATTAAAAAAGTAAATGGGGTCCATTCTGATTTCATGTTGACCTTAATCATCATATTATCAGATGAATCAAAGCCTGTACGTCATGATGCTAAAATATATGCACAGTAGCCTCGTTTTTATCAATATAATAATATCATATTACTAAAATCCATTAAACCTTTTGATATCGTCATCCCAAAAAACAATGAAAGAAGTACATTCTCTGTGTGTCTCTGATTGGCTGAAGAAGTTTGCCCATCTGGCTTCAGCTGGGATGACAAACATTTGCTCAGAACGACGGAGATGATGACTTTAGCTTTCACTCTGCGAGAGTGTTCGAGTATTTCATAGCACTTCTCCTTTGCAATCATCCCCATCTCTGTCCTTCAGCGGAAGTCTTTCCCTTTCATCCCAAGTGCTTTTTGTCTAACCACATTCTTTCTTTCTATCCTCTAACTAGTTCTCTCTAATTCTCCTCTAGCTCTGAGTCGCCTCATCTCTCATGCGTTCGTTCTGCCCTTCAGAAGAAACAGTGGAGACAGAGAAAGCAGAGGAGAGCCTAGAAAACATGGAAGGGGGAAAGGAAAAGAAAGGAGGCAGAGCATGAGGTAAGAAACGAAAGTGCTTGATCATCTACAGACTAAGATGAAGAATTTGGCATTCAAAAAGCAATTAAAGTTACGTAAGTGTGTCGTATGTAATTATAGGGCATGTGTCAGTTGTGCAATTTCAAATAAATGCCATCTCTAACAAAAGGAATGAGATAATTCTATTGATTGGATGTTTTCTCTTTTTTTTGGGGACTTAAATGGAATATGAAAAATCATAACTCAATGCATTTATAATACACACTCCCAGTCAAAGGTTTAGAGACACTTGACTGAATTTATGTTTATAATGACCTTTTGATCAAAAGGCTTCTGTCTATGTTTAAATAAAAAAATGAAAAAAATAAATAGAAACTACACGTTTAGTTTTAGTGCATAAAAACATACACATGAAAATTCCTTCAATAGTGTTTAAAAAGCATCCCAGGATTCACCTTATTAAATTTGTCTGGGATTTAACATTATTTAGTCACGATATTATAGAAATATTTCCGTTTGTATTATTTCATACTTTCCTATAACTCTAAAATTAGGAAAATGTACATAATGAAGAATGAGTAGATGTGCAAACCTTTGACTGGTAGTGCAAAATAAAACATGTATACATGAAGGTCACAGTCTTAAGAAATGGGTTTTGTGATCAAATTAAGTCTTCCTTACTTAACTAAACTTCTTTTACTAAACTTCATCTTAAGCATACAAAAACATTGAGGGCAGACTATTTATTTATTTTCGAGTAAAGCTGCAGGCAGAATTATCCATGCAGAGCTAAGTTTTATGAAATGGTGGATTTTTAGAAAAACAAATGTAAAAGGCTTTTTTTCCAGTTTCGAAAAAACTAATAATTTTTCCCCTCACTACTTCTGTCTAATGTTCTTTTGCTTGTTCATCAGATCCTCATCTAAAACTACCCTTCATTTCCCCTCCTTTTCTCATCTTCCTATCTCACCTGTCCGTAAGTCTCTTAAGCGCACGCTCAATGTTCATGCGGTGTCCGACCCGACTCACACCCAGATCCAGGAAGTCCTCTTTTGTCAGAGAGATGGCAGGTGGGATCCATCAATCTCGTTGTCGAGAAAACGTTCCCGGTGCTCTGCCAGATTCAGGTAAGTCAGCCAATCAGCAACATCATATTTGCTCCAGTAGGGGAGGGGCTTAGACACAAATGGCTGATTGGGTGGAGGCGGTGTTAAGGGTGGGTAGCCCATACAAGATGGGGAGGAGCCTCCAGACAGGAAGTTGGTAGGGGAGAGAGAGCTAGAGACCAGCGCAGGGTTAGGAGGAGCAACAGAAGATGGGAGCGGGAAGAGAGGAGAAGTTTGGGGGAAAAACTGGTCTGAATATTGATGGGCGACTCCCAATGGGGGTGTTAAAGGGGGTTGTATTTCATACAGAGAGCTGTAAAGAGGTGCAGATGGAAAGAGAGGGAGCGAGGACGGGCGTGGAGGTCCGGGTTGTGGGTGGTCCGAGCAGGAGATGAGAGGACTGGGTGCTCGGCGACGTTGAGCGTACGAATGAGATTCGGAACGCCGCAGCTCTGGCCCGGAGAACTGAAACTCGGAAACTTTCCCACGATACTTAGAGCGATGTTTCGGAGACAAGGGATAGGGGGAATAGGATGGAGAGAGCGGTGGATGAGAGACAGAGGAAGGTGAAAGAGGGGCATGAGAGAGAGATATTGGAGAAATGGGAGGATGAGGTAATGATGGAGGAGAGAGGGGTGCATGAGCAAGGGAAAGAGGAGAGAGGGGGAGCATGGGGCAGCGAAGGAGGTGACAAAATACCGTGAGGAAAAGAAATAGGAGAATTAGATGGTGTCCAGTCTTTGAGAGGGGCTGGAGCTGGGGTTGGGGTTAAAGGTAATGGGGTAGGGGTTAAGGCTGGGGTTAAAGCTGTTACAGGAAGAGGAGACGTAGGTACGGGGTTAGGGTTCAGAGCCACAGTGGGGCAGTTAGATGTTAAAGAGTTAGGGGGCAGGTTTGGAGAGAAGGAGCGTTGGAGAGACTGCACAGAAGCTGGGAGGAGAGGGGCACAGCCAGAAGGATCACCTGGAAACCTGAAAAAGAAAAAAGAAAAGTGTGTAGACAGCAGTAATGCCAATTTAGTTCAGACAAAGTTAGCAATAAAATGCATGCCAGTGAAAAAATGCACCACAACAATGGTAAGGTGTTGTGGGTGGTTGCCAAAGATTGCAATATGCACTGCGAGGTTTTAACTTGTTGGGTTACTATGATTTATCATTCATGTCTATAGCACAAACAGGGTAAGTTCTAGGATTTGTTCAAATTGTTGTATTATTTGTCTATAATTCGGATTTCATTATCAATGCAGAAATTCAGGTAATTTCAAATGCTTCACAAACTTTTCTTGCAAATGTACTGAATTATTAGTAAGAATGTGTGTCTTTGAGTGATTGTTTTCACAGGATGTCTCACCTATGATTTGGTGGTTGTTCCTGACCCTGCCAGCCACCAAGCTGTTGTAGTTTACTGCTGAGTTCATTTATGATACTGGCCTTAACGTTGGAGAGAGGGGAGTTCAGACGACGATCCATAAATGCTGGAATCTTCACTGCAGCATCACCTCCTCTTCCCACTTCTTGCTCTTCCTCTTCCCTTGACCTGTACATGTTGGGAGCAGTGCTAGCCTGCCGCTGTAACGGTGGTCCGGTTCGCCCATTCTGTGTGTGTACATGGTATTTTGACATATTTTGAGTGTGTGTTTTTGCTAGTGGCTGGTTTGGAGGTTTGGATTTATTTATGTGCGGTTTGTGTGGTTTTTGAGCAAATTTATCGGTTTGAGAAAGAGACGAATCCAGGGAGACTCTTCGGTCTCCTTTGAAACCATCCCCTACTATCCCACTCTCCATGCTTTCTCTCCGTCTTCCTTCGTTCTCCTTCTCTCGGCCTCCTTCTCGGTCCCTTCTTTCTGTGAAGTTTTCCAAGTGGTGATCACTGCTGCTGTGACTATCCAGTTCCTCAATCCCAGAATCAACCACAGCCTCCGACCAATCACGCCCCTTAAGTGCCTGAGGAAGTCGATCACCTGCGATAACTGATGTACTTTCCAAAGGCATTGTTGTGGTGACAGTCATTACAGCTGCAGTTGCAGCCATGGTGGAATACGGCAGAGAAACATTAGTGTGGCCTTGGTGCGGGTAGAAAAGTGGAAGAGGTCGATACAATGACATAGGGTCAGATGAGGAGCCTGGGGCGGAAGGGGAACTCGAAGGAGGAAAAATCTGAGGAGAAGGAAGAGATGGGGAGAGAGCTGACTGAGTCAGATTGGCCACCTCACTGTCATAGGATGTAAGACTAGAAGTGGCAGAATCTCCTGCTTGTGGCGAGGGTAAAGGTTGGGGTTGGCCGGTGTTTGGGTGCTGGGAATAGCCAGAGGTTTGAGACTGGGGAGGGTTTGCCGGAGGTATTTTAGGACACAGTTGTGGAGGGGGGATTAGAGGACAAGGTGGGAAAAGATATGGATGTACCACAGCAGAAGGATGGACGGGTGTCTGCTGTGAGTCAGCATGCATGTTGTCTGGTAGGGACATGGCATCTTGCGGGGGATTGGAAAGCGTTTGCAGAGACTGTTGGTCTTTGAGTGGCTGAGATCCTGACAGCTCCTTCTGTTGTTGTTGCTGTTGATTATATTCTGTTGTTCCATGGGTGTCTATTTCTATTCCGTTTGCAAACTGTATAGGGGGAGGTAGGGGCTCTGCAAACACAAACTCATCATCCACATCCACAGATGGAGCAGGAGGTGGAAGGACCATCACATCTCCACCCTCTCCAACCCCTAGGTTTCCCCCTCTCTTCACTTCCTTCTCTCCCTCCTTTTCCATGCCACTCTCTCCCATCTTCTGTCCTCCCCTGTCATCCTGGGAATTACTGGTGGGACTTTTGCCAGCTGTGCCGAGTTCACTCTCCTTATCTATGTAGGATAGCCTGCGGGGAGGAGGCTTGGGCGGTATCCTCTTGTGCCCTTCTCTCTCTCTTTCCCGCAGGTAAGTGTGGTACTGATTGGCTCTGTTGTCTCTGTCCTGAAGGTGAGACTGGTACTGACTGGCTTGATTATCTGTAAACCGCACCTTTGGTGTCCCTCTTTCCTCTCTATCCATAAGGTTCTGTTCATTCCATTCCAAGCTCCCCGTCCCACCACCTGTCAATCGCAGCATCCGAGGAGACTGGGGGCGACTCTGTGGGACTGGCCCACCTGTTGTTGGAGAGGCACCACTAAGGTAGAGTGAGGTGTGTGATTGGTAGATGTAGAACGGAGGAACAGGCTTTTGGTTTGTAGGGGAGACCGCAGGAGGAAAAGCTCCAGTGCTGGACAGCTGGCGTCCGAAGTGCCGTTCCTCTCTACGTGTACGGTGGTCATCTTTCAGCGCTCGCTCACGTGCTGCCAGCGCAAGCCCAAGAGGGCTTGTTGGGTCTAGAACTTTCCCCGTCAATGGGTGGATGAAGGTAGTGGCTTGATGAGGTGTAGCTGATGCATACTGCGGCAACCCAAACGCAGGCGGCATGCTTAAGGCATCACCAGAGATCAATCCCTCATCGATAGATTTGGAAGGGCGCAGACGAGCAGAGGTGCTGCCCTCCAGTGGAGTTTGAGCAGACTCATGCTCATCTAACAGGTCCTCCTCAGAGGAGTAGTAGAATGAGGCGCTTCTCCGGCGGGAATCACGGAAGCGTTCACGTTCCCTCTGTGCTGTGCTCTTGCCCAGTGTTTCCATTTTTGACGGGATATTAGGTGGCGGAGGTGGAGTGGGCGTAGGAGCCATGACTGGGTTTTGAGGCTTTCCCTCTTCCTGCTCTTCATTAATCTCAGGAGAAGGTTCTGTATCCTCACTGCTTGCACGGCTACTGTGCCCAGAGCTGCTGGTAGATGGTGCTTTAACAATAATCGTTGGGATTGAAATGGAACTTTTCTCCAATTTTTCTCTGCCTGATGTCTCTTCCACCTTGCGCTGCTTCACCAACAGCCCCTTCCCCCCTTGCCGACCTGCAATCTTGGCCACGGCTGGCGCTTGGTTCCGCTGTGCGGTGGACTGTTTGCCGCCCACATCAGAGGGAGGTGTGGCGTTGCTATAGCCACGCCTCAGTCCACCCATTCTTGTTCCTCCCATCTTGCTGGTATCAGTTTCAGCCTGTAAAACACAATATTTCTAAGATTTAATACTTCCAGGAAAAGACAAGAAAGAACAACACATATGACCAATGCCACTTCTTGGGACCTTTGTCCAATGATATCAAGCTCTTACCCGGCGGTTGGGCGGGACCCTGTGTTGTGTCTGGCTGTGAGGCAAGTGGTGTGATGGAGGCAGAGGAGGGACAGCAAAAAAATGTGTTGGGGCTGCTCTCCTGTCTGTGTGGCCACCGGCAGACAGGGGCGGCTCAGGCGCTGAGGTGTCGGGTGGAGGGGGAATGTCCTCTGGTCCAGGCACAGAAAGACTACGGGACAGCTTCATAGTAGGAGGATGGAGATGTACCCTCTCCTCCTCTGTAACACCTTTGGACAGAAGACATGCAGAACACAGTTATATAAATTGCACTAAGAATTACAGTGCAGTTGGACAACTGGACCTGCTGCATTTAAACTTACCCATGGATTTCTGACGCATCATCATAGCACGCTGAGTTGAATGGCCTGATGAAAACTGGGCTTGGTTATAACCATACCCAGACCCTGATGACATCATGCCAACACCTGATTGTTCAAAAGTTTGCTGTAGAGGGAAGAGACTGATGGGATTGAATATTTAGCACATTTCCTTGCTGTCTCAGTGAAATACAGATTACAGCACTATATCCACACATTAACTGCTTGTAAATGTACTTTTTTCAGAACCTGCAGCACAGAAGTTGTTGCACTCTTACACTTATTACCAGGTGAAAAGCCTTACTAACACAGCTGTGCAACACCTAAGATCAGGCTAGCAAACGTAAATGGTAATTTGTAGGAATATACTACAAAGAACCCCTTCCTTCAACCAAAACTACCAAGTTTCAAAGCAGTGTTTATAACTCTTTTGAAGCTTTTCTTGTTGCTGCTTTTTCCAACTAGTAATGGAGGTTTTTGATGTCATATGCTACTTTGCACACAACTCTACGGCAGTGAGCTGATGCAATAATTAAACATGCTTTCTCAAACTTCTCTCTCATGTGTAATGTTAGTGAATTGTTTTGCTCAGATGGCTCACAGATTTGTGTCTCTGCGCAGCATTTTAGCTCTTCTTTTTTATGCTGAAATATGCTGCTGTTCATTACAATGTTTTCAAAGTTTATGTTGGTGATAAATGACAAAATATATCTTCAGTAGCTTCACCTTTAAGTAGCTTGACTGTAGTTTAAATTATGAGCTTGTAACTTGACAAACTAGCTTCAAAAGTAGCTTTCTCAACACTGTCAAATCACTGTTAATCAGTACAGAGATAATGAAACAGAGATGTTACCTCATTAGCGTTAAAGCCCTTGTTTCGTTCCTTCTTGCCCCCATGACCTCTGTGACCCTGAGAGTCTGATGTGCTAATTGTCTGCTGAGCAGCAGCTAGAATCTCGTCCAGCTTATCTGAAGAACGAAAGGTTTAAAAGAACATCATTCATGCTATAAATCATGAAAACATATTCATTGCCTTTTGGTCTTTTTGTTTATTCAGACTGTCAGACTGGAGGTGAAGCCATGTACATATCATGATATACATTAAAATGTGATATATAAAAATAAATGTACAGCAGGAGATGAATATAAAAAGATGTCATAATGAAAAGGAAGGTTTCTTACTAAGGGCCATTTGATAGACACTCTTCTTCTTTTCTGGAGCTTGAGAGCTCTCTGTGTGGTCTGAGCATAGAGAAAAATCACATACAAAAAATTTGCAACTGTACACACAAATATGTTCCTAGTAAACATAAATGCATAAATGCACGAAAACAAAAGAAAAATCAAATCACCTGGTTTCTTCCATGGCGAGGCAGCTGTAACAGAAAGTGAATGTTACACATGCAATAACTTTTCACAAGTGCACATTTTACTGGACACTATGGTGACAATGTAATATTTTCATATTTAGTTATTTTTGTATCATTATTTTAAATGATTCCCTTGTAACAGTATTAACACTCATTAACAAGCAAGTATTTTCCTCATGTTTGCAATCTATTTTGAGTTGTCATGAGAAGACAACTGACAACCAGCAAACATTGTCATTGACAAGAAACATATTTTATAACTAATAAATGTAAATCACATACTGCTGTTCATTGTTGAATATCTAAGATATATTTCATCCTTAAATCAGAAGAAATAATAAATTATATTTTGCTTAAAGGGTTACCCAAAAATGAAAATAATGTCATTTATTACTCACCCTTGTGCCGCTCCACACCCGTAAGACCTTCATTCATCTTCGGAACACAAATTAAGATATTTTTGTTGAAATCTGATGGCTCAGTGAGGCCTCCATAGCCAGCAATGACACTTTCTCTCTCAAGATCCATTAATAAACATATTTAAATCAGTTCATGTGAGTACAGTGGTTCAATATTAATATTATAAAGCGACGAGAATATTTTTGGTGCGCCAAAAAAACTAAATAACGACTTATTTAGTGATGGCCGATTTCAAAACACTTCGATTTCAAAAAGCTTCAGGAAGCTTTGGAGTGTTATGAATCTTTTGTGTCAAATCAGAGGGGCGAAGCACCAATGTCACGTGATTTCAGCAGTTTGAAACACGATCGAATCATGATTCGGCACAAAAGATTCATAACGCTCCGAAGCTTCCTGAAGCAGTGTTTTGAAATCGGCCATCACTATATAAGTCGTTATTTTGTTTTTTCGGCACACCAAAATATTCTCGTCGCTTATAATATTAATATGAACCACTGTACTCACATGAACTGATTTAAATATGTTTTAGTACATTAATGGATCTTGAGAGAGGAAATGTCATTGCTGGCTATGTAGGCCTCACTGAGCCATCGGATTTCAACATAAATATCTTAATTTGTGTTCTGAAGATGAACGAAGGTCTTACGGGTGTAGAACGACATGAGGGTGAGTAATAAATGACATTATTTTAATTTTGGGGTGAACTAACCCTTTAATAAAAAAAATGAAGCCTGTTTTAAGTTTTTGTTTTGTTTTTTCATATATATATATATATATATATATACAAAAGTCATTGGATAGTTTTTAGTTCACTCATTCTAAAATAATATAAAGGTTAAAAATAACAAGAGATAGACAGACCTTTCTCCACTGTGTGCAAAGAACAGAGAAAAACAAGCACATTATCAGTCAAAAAAGATGACTGAATGTGTGATATATAAGTTTTAGGATAAAAGTGCTTAATATACTAATATATTTCATGCGTGAATATGTATGTAAGGTGAGTATATGAGTTTGTAAGATTGTACCCATCTCCTCCAGTTCTGAAGTCATGGATTTGGAGCGCAGAGCTATAGCCGGAGGGGTCAGCCGCTTACTTTGCTGAGGAACTAAAGGTAAGGAGAGAGCGTTGTTAAATCAAATCAAAAACTGGCTGCAATGCCATTCATTCATACTCCCACAGACAAATCCACAGTAAAAACAGACCCTGACCTTTCTTCTTAGGCATTTCCTCCATCTCAGGATTTCGCGCAACCATGACGACCTTCACCATCAGACTGTTCCCACCCTGGCGAATCATGTTCACCACCTGCCTGTGACCCACCTTCACCACATTGATTCCATTCACCTATGAGAAAACAGCGATAATGGCTGTCACTGTGCTTCAATAGTAACTCAAGATATATTGTAAGATATACAACTGTTCAAAAGTTTGAGGTCAGTAAGTTGTTTTTTTAAAGAAATTAATACTTTTATTCAGCAAGGATGCTTTAAAATGATCAAAAAATACAGTAAAGACATTTATAATGTTTATGTTTATATTTATCAAAGAATCCTGTAAAAACGTGTCACGGTTTCCACAAAAATATAATACAGTAGCTATATTTTAATATATAATATATTAAAAAGCAACACAGCCGATTTCAATATTGATAATAATCAGAAATATTTCTTGAGTAGCAAATCATCATATTAGAATGATTTCTGAAGGATCATGTGACACTGAAGACTGGAGTAATGATGCTGAAAATTCAGCTTTGATCACAGAAATAAATTATTATATTTTAAACTTGCATTCATTTAATTTTTTTTAGAATATTTCTGTTTTTGCTGTGTTTTTGATCAAATAAATGTAGCCTCGGTGAGCATAAGAGATTTCTTTTAAAAAAACATTAAACAAATCTTACCGACCCCAAACTTTCTACTTCATTATTCAGTTCAAGTGACTTTCAATGTGCATATAGTTTTACAAAGATTGTTTTTAAATAAAATTATATTTGACAATTATATAAGTAAGGAAATTTGATTTGCAGTTTAGAGAGAGAGAAACACAAGTGGGCGTCTTAAGCATTATCATCAGACTTGTTTCAAAATGATTCAACATGATTCACACTTCAAATTAACCAGCCGGGAACCGTGAGGTGAAGGTGTTTGCTAACAGGCCGAAGCGTCTGGAGATGCATCAATAAATATATATCTTATACAGAGAACACAAGATGCATGTCACCTCCTCTTGCAGAATCAAATTTAAGTCAGTAACACAAGTATCACAGTGAGGCTTATCACCTCAGTGTAGGTGTTAAGATTTGTTCAGTGTAGGGTTTAACACCTCACAGACAGGAGACTATACAGCTAAACCAGTTTTGGCCTTGCGTTCAGCCTGGTTGCATCTAAGGACGCAACCTCTTTGCTAACCTCGATCAGGAAGTCGCCCATCCGCAGGCCGGACCGCCACGCGACGCCCCCCTCATCGACTGACTCGAGGTACTGCAGAGCAGGAAAGGCTGGAGTCGGGCTGAACTCCTCGACAGGAGTCTGGGCTAGAGATCATAGATCACAATCACAGATGAGATCCGTCCATGTCATGCTGTGCTCTGTTATCAAACCAGAAAAGAGCTCGCTGATGTCCATCACTCACCTTTGGCCCCTCTGAGCACAAAACCGAAGCCCTCATTGTCTTTTTTCTGCAGAAGTACAGTTTTCTCCTTTATGATGTAGTCACTGTCAGAGAGAAAAGACAGAGGTGTTTTGAAGCTCATATGAAAGACGTGCAGAAGCTCATTTTATCAAAATGATGGGTTGTTTCAACCTAAATTTGGACAAACCCAACCATCGGGTTAAATTTTTGAAGTTAAATTTTAACCCAACCATTGGTTTTGTCCATATTTGACCCAATTTTGGGTTGAAACAGCCCAGCATTTTTTAGAGTGTATATTCAAAATTTGAGAATATCACTCAGAGTCTGGGTAACTAAAACTGAAACCAAAAGCATAAAAAAACAAGTGCTGTCAACGTTAACGTGTCAACGCATGCGATTCATTTTTTTCCAGTATATCACATTATTGGCTAGCGTTACATTATATGATCACGCTCTTATTCATGCAAACGCGCGCCAATATCGAGTTCTCTTTCGCGCTTGAATGAACAATATCACACACAATTATGCCAAAATGTCTGTTTTGTCCAGTATACTCACAAAAGCAGTCTTATATGAGTTATATAAAGTCTTAAATGAATGTAAAGAGTTGTGAGAAAATAACGCGTCATGTGCAGCAGCGGCAGATCTTAAAGTGACAGCAGCCACTAATGTTGTGATGTTAATCAAAGAACAAAGGTAACAGAGAAAATTACTCACTGCTCTTGACTAGAGTACTAACTTTAATAAGGATTAATGTCTATTTAATTTATAATTTATGCAGTGATAACTTTATTCAATTTCTGTAGAATATTTCCTACCTGTTAGACAGGGTTTATGTGAAGTTGTTATATTTTTAGAAGCCTAATAAATGTTCAAATTAATAGCTTATAATTTTAATGTTGAATGGCTATAATTAATGTTTAAAATTGAAAAAAAAAATCTATTACATTGAGACATCAGTATTATTAGTATCACTGATACTGGCCTTCATTCATAAAAAGATGGCATTAAACAAGTATATAAATGTTGTTTCTACATTAATTTGGAGATTCACTGTGAAACTATTACATTATAAAATTAAAAACAAAAAAACGTATATTAAAAAATGTAATGTTTTTAATCGCAATTAATTGTGATTAAACACAGAAAAAAATGTGTGATGAATTGACAGCACTAAAAAACATTTGTTACTTGACATAAAAAAATGTTAATGAAATAAAATGAAATTTAAAACATTTTAATTCAGCAACATTTTTGTTTTTGTACTGAAATAAAATGAATAAAAATTACTAAATTAATTAAATTACTAAAACTTTTTAAAAATTTAATTAATTTTAAAACAATGAAAATAGAATATATAACAATAAAAACAATAACAATGATAAAAAAACTAAAATATTATTAATACAAACTACACTAGTAAAATTATCAAATAATTTAAACAAGTTAAATAAGTTTGTCTTCTTCCCACTCCTTTTCGAGCTATAATAATATATAAACCGTGAACTTGTATGAAATATATTTATAGATACAGTTATTCTGAGCATTTCTTTGTTTCAAGCATGTAGATCATCTTGGATCAGCAGCAAACGAGCTGCAGCATACAGCAGTGGTCAAGCTGTGGCTGGTAAACCAGTTAAAATCCAGCTTTCATTAGCTATTAACCAGCTTGGACCGGTTAGAAACGAGCTACCATGTTCCAATACACAGCTACTAGCCTAAGCTCAAAAATAGAATTGACAAAGATTCTGAAATGTCATATATGTTGGATTTACAGTAGCAACGATAACGTTAGTAACTATGGTATTTTGGCGGACACTTTGGTTACCATGGTGAACGTATGGGGGTTTGTAGAAGTGTGCAGTTAGTTCAGAGCAAAGACAATGACAGATACAGACTAGCATTGTGCTTTGTCAGCTCAGCTCTATTATTTGGACATTGTATGTTCTGACTGCGATATCAATGCAAAATATCTTTGTTCCGATGCTTAAATGCAGCTAGCTGAATTAACACTACAAAGGCAGGCACAACATAAAGCCAGTAAAAGAATTAACACATGGATCAGCTGCAACAAATTTAGAATCTAAAAATGTTCCCTAAACATTCCATTTTGGATGTGAGAATGTTACAATGTACAGTTGCCTAATGCGAGTAGAATGTTATTTAAGGTCAGGATGTTAGACTAGGAATGTTTTCTCCTAACATTGTTAGAACATTTATCAGACATCAACACATAATGTTATCCATGTGAAACATTCTCCATTATTAGCATTACGTTGATTAAAATGGTTCTCAATTTACTAAATCAACAAAAAAGGACTTTATTGTGCCTGTGAGCTCTTTCCATTAGCTAAAACTGTAGTGATATTACAGTCTCCTTTATCTTCTTCCACAAGAATATAGATAAGATCCCCATAATCCTGGAGATCCATTATGGATACAGCACAGTTTGTGTCAAATTTAGCAATTTAAAATCTGCATGCTCATCCCACCCTTTGTTCAATCAAGGAGCATCACAACATGCAAACTAATTAATATGCAGATTATCAGTGTTGGAAAACTAAAAGTTCAGTTTCTGTAACTGAGTAAAATGACAATTTAACACCAGCAACAGCAACATTTTCCAACTGAATGGCATCATCCATCATGGATCCAGCACACGACCCACAGATTTGGCAAACACAAGGTTTAACACCATCTAACAACAAACATATCAGATGCACCTGAACGACAGCGATATGTTAACAAGAGTTTGGACAGAGCAACCATCCATTTAAATGAATGCATACGCATCACTATACTGTACTGAGGCAACACATGGTTACATGGTTACTAACAAAATACACACTTTAGACTTCTTTTATATATTCTTATATAAAGATAACTATAAACACTTATGACGAACCCAAGCCAAAACCCTACTACAAACGGAAAACCGTACAATTTTAGATTTAAAAATTAGATTTTTCCAACCAACAACAAACCCAACATTTTAAAATCCACATATTTATGCCACACTTGTTAAATCCAGGAGCATCACAAGATGCAAATGAAATAACATTCAGATTATCAGCATTGGAAAACTAAAATAAGTTCAGTTTCTGTAACTGAAGCATAACATCTTTAACTTAAGCCGAACGTTTTTCATTATTATTGAAACTGTGATTTTCAAATACAAAATCCTCTCACGTGACAAGTTCACTCATATTCTAGAAGTTGATCCGTCTCAAATTTAAGCATCATTTTCCTACGTTAACACCGTTCTGAACAGCATCATCATCATCATATCGCATCTGTGTAGGAATGACAGCGGGAAAGATTGTGATGCATAGATGACGATACGCCAGCGAGACTCACACACATTTGATCAACCCCGAAGGATCGCAACTTTCTATGATGCACACTTTCACACATATATACACCCATAGTGATTCATACCCTTTTCAGTGATTCAAAAACACACATACATGTCACATGAACTCATTTACAACACACAAGGAAAAGCAGGAAAACGTTTTCTGATGTGTTCTTCCTCCATCGCATGTACAATGACAGCCACATTCACGACTCATATGCACACGTATAAACACATACACACACCGAAAGAGGGATCTGATTACGATAAACGACCAGACACACACACACAGATGATATATACTGTATATGAAAACATTGATTCTGCTCAACAGTCTGTCTGCTACCTCTTCAGAGCATCCATCTGCCTCTCTCGCTTTCTCCTGCTCTACCTCTCTCTCCGCAGCGACAATAAAAGAATGGAGCAGCCGATACCTGTAAATGAACCAGACGCTGCGGTTCTGGGGACCGAGCGAGGGCCATGAGGATGAGAGGGAGAGAGGGAGAGACAGGTCTTTCTCTCCGTATCCCCCCATTGCCATGTCCCCCCCTCCTCTGAGTCCTCCTCCTCCTCTCCGGCCCCTCGTCTCTCAGTGCGCACACAGCCAGAGGAGAGAGAGAGAGAGAGAGAGAGAGAGAGAGAGACACCAAGCAACCTACATGCTTAAGAACGAAAGAGGAGGAGGGAGAGAAAGGGAGGGTTTAACAGAGCTCACATTCAGTCACTGCGACATTCAGAGAGAGACAGAACGAGGAGGGGTTGTGTGAAAAAAGAGGAGGGAGAGAACGAAAGAAACCAGTGTGGGAGAGAAACATGCTTTAAAGGAATAGTTCTCTCAAAAACTAGAATCCTGCACTCCTTTCTAACCTGTTTGATTGTCTTTCTGCCATGGAACATGAAAGGAGACGTTTAGCTGAGCGTTCACGCTGCTCTTTTTCATATAATGAGAGCATATAGTGAGCCGGGACTGAGATATCAAAGTATCTCGCATGACAAATACTGTGGCCTCCTGAAGTCATAAGACAACTTTGCATGAGAAACTTAACGTTTACATTTATGCACTTAGCAGATGCTTTCACCCAAAGTGACTTACTTTGCATTCATGGTACAGAATTTTTATACTGACTATATAAAATATAAAGTATATAATTTCATGGTGCATGGCAAAAACAGACCAAAAAACATTAGAAAAGTAGTGCAAATGCTGTTGAATGTAGTGCATTTTTCACTAGCTGCGTTTATATGGACCATAATAATCTGATTGTAATCGGACTAGTAGCACAGTCTAGGGATGTCAATTTACACAAATTCCCATGATTGATCGACGTTTAAATTAACGATCAATTAATCATTAATTGTGAGCCTTAAAGGGTTAGTTCACCCAAAAATGAAAATTATGTCATTTATTACTCACCCTCATGTCGTTCCATACCTGTAAGACCTTCGTTAATCTTCAGAACACAAATTAAGATATTTTTGATAAAATCCGATGGCTCAGTGAGGCCTGCATCGCCAGCAATAACATGCCCAGAAAGCTACTAAAAACATATTTAAAACAGTTCATGTGACTACAGTGGTTAAATCTTAATATTATAAAGACGAGAATACTTTTTATGTGCCAAAAATAACAAAATAGCGACTTTATTCCACAATATCTAGTGATGGCCGATTTCAAAACACTGCTTCATGAAGCTTCAAAGCTTTATGAATCATCACGTATTAAACTGCCAAAGTCACTTGAACTATTGATGTTTCAAAACACTTATGCCGTAACGAAGCCTCGTTTACTGAAATCATGTGATTTCGGCGCTCTGAACCACTGATTCAAAACAAGGAGCAGGGGCTCCGGGAACACTGCTGAAGCCTCGGTTTGAGAACATAATGGCGAAAAGAAACGCCCCATTTCTAAATAATTCACAATGTTTTATTACAATATTGTTCTCTTTATAATGTTATGCAATATGACAGTCCCAGTCATAGTCATCATTAGTTGTGCATTGCTGTTTGAGCTGCATGTGCTGAAGATGATCATTGGCACGCTTTACCACAGCGTTAATTCTTAACCACATGCATCCTATATGAGATAAATCAGATATAGATAGGCCTACACAAAATAAACACAATATTACAACTTACATTTGCACTAAACAAAAGGCTGCGAATGCACACGCAAACTTATAGTCACGATGAAGGTGTAAAATGGTCCCAAACGTAACTCCGGCGCGCTCGCTTCATTTTTACTCGTGTCTGCTTTACATGTTTCGCGGTTGAGCTGCACATGTGACTTAATCGAAGATCCACGACCAATGTCGATTAATCGTTAACATCCCTAGCACAGTTGGGGAAAAAAGTCACATGTAACCACGTTAATCGGAATGAATTGGCTAAATCCGATTAAAATTTCTTTCGGATTGTAAGGGGTGGTTTAAACCATTTCTAATCTGACTGAGAGACATGTAAACATTTTATTTTTTTCCTGAAAACCGAAACTGGAAAGTATTGCGCGTGTGCAATGACGTAGAAATGACGTGGAACAAGTTGTTGTTGTTGTTGAATGAAGAGTCATAAATGACTGTTGTGTCATTCTAAAATTTTCCTTCCACTCATCGTCTGTGAAGTGGAGCAGGACAACGTCCCACCAGTCCTGGTTTCGGACTCACATCCACAGACAAGTTGTTTTGGCCGCGGGAAGGGGCGTTTTTACTGCTTGATAAATATTAAGCAGCACGATGACAACAGTTCATGTCCTCATCATCACCTAAATAGGACCCTAAATGTTTCTTGAACAGCAAATCATCATATTAGAATGATTTCGGAAGGATCATGTGACACTGAAGACTGGAGTAATGATGCTGAAAATTCAGCTTTGATCACAGAAATAAATTATATTTTACAATATTTTTAAAGAGAAAACAGTTATTTTAAATTATAATAATATTTCACAATATTACTGTTACTGTTTGATCAAATAAATGCAGCCTTGGTGCAAACATTTAAAAAAAACTTTCTTAAAAATTTTTTGGGTTTCTAAGAGCTGCATTAAGATTCTTCACAAATTGTCCAGTTTGGGCAAATAAAAAATAACAGCGTACCAGTTTTGAACAACATGAGAGTGAGTAAATAATGACAGATTTTTCATTTTTGGGTGAGCTATTCCTTTCATACAGTACTGGAGATAAATTGTGGGATTTTGATGAGTGGGTGAGAGAGATGCGAGCGGATACTGGTATTCATCACACACTCGGCCTGCATGGCAACAGATGATCAAGACAGCTTATATGTGCACGGACACGCACACACACACACACACCCATGCATACATACACAATCAGTTGCATATAACAAACTATGCACACAATTTTACATTTTCACTGGAAACCAGCCCTTTTCAGCTGATGCACCGAGAGAGAGAGAGACAGATCTGAGCAGAGAGACAGCAGCGGCTCACACCGCATGTGTTAATATTCCACATGAGAGCCACAGATCCAAACATTGTTGTGTAATTTTTTTAAAGTGGCTGTGACATTTGCATACCCGTCTAGTGGAGGCAGAGACTCGCTTTTTGCACCTGCCAGCAAACGTTTCAAACAGGAAGCAGCCGCTAATCTTTCTTATGGTGAATTCATTTGACAAAAACCCATCAACAGATTTTACTGGATCAACATCTACAGTTTAGTTTATACTTGTGTGCACACACACACACACACACGTTTGATTCACTACAGTATATTAGTGAGGACATTGAAACCACATTAGGTTTAACATGATTTTAGTTCAGTTTTTAACTTGTATATTATATTAACAAGGATTGATCGCTGTACCTACAGTATTGGAAATTATCAAACATTAACTAATATAAGTTTGGGGTCAGTAATTTTTTATTTAAAAAAAAAGAAATGAATACTCTTATTCAGTGAGGAGGATGCATTAAATTGATAAAAAGTGTCAGAAAAAGTGGTTTACTATTATTGTAATATTAAGTGTAAATAATATTTAATATTTATTAATTATTATTAATTTATTTATTTATATTTATATTTAATATAATTTTAATATTATTATTAATAATATATTTTTTTATTTATATATATATATATATCATTGTCATGATTTTGATATATTTTACTAGTGGGTGCGATCACAAATAAAGATTTGGGACCAAAAATTATTCAGACACTTTGACCTGACCATGTTTTGATTAAGTGTTATCTGACATAATTAAGATTAATTTTTTTCTGACACAGTTTAACTCTGAGATCTCATATTTTATTACCATTTTTTTAAACTATAGCGAAGAAACTGTAATAATGAATGAAATGTTCAAGGTGTCTGAATAAATTTTGGTTTGATTGGTTGTTTGTGTGTGTGTGTTTTGCATATATATATATATATATATATATATATATATATATATATATAAATAACAAATATTTATTTAAATATATAATATTTTTATTTATTAAATTTAAATATTAAAATATTATTAAATATTATTTACATTTAATATTACAATAATAGTAAACCAGATAAATGTCTATTTAATTCAAACAGAAAAATTCATATTCAATTGCTTTTAACACTGGAACAAGTGAATTCAGATTTTGTTCTGTTCCCACCTGGGCACTTCGAGGCCATCGTACGTTCCAACTGTGTAATGACGAAACAGTTTCCTCTTCGCCTTCTCACTGCGGCTCTCTGAAACACACACACACACACACACACACTCCGACTGTTAGCACATGTAGGCGTGTATATCTCTGTGAGTGGAAGTGTGATGTATTCAAATTGATGTGATTTTGCATATTTGCGTGCTATGCGCATGAAGATTATGTGAGTAGGCAAATCACCACAGGGAAAAGCTCTTGGGGACATCCTCAAAAAAAGAGTGTTTTAGGATTGCGGTTACAAAGTCACTCCAGCGGGAGTTACTCTCTATATCAGTGTCACTGTTTCTGAACTCTCTGAAACATCTCCACTGTAGTCTTGAGTTTTCTTCCGGGTACAAACACGTCACAATATTCCTCATTTAAATAATTCATATGCAAAATAAAGGTGCGGGGCCTGGTTGAGTTAGTAGTGTGCGGTTATGGTAAGGGGTATGACACGCTCAAAGCCAATCACAACACACTGGTCCAGTCGACCAATCAGAGCACATTGTGCTTTTCAGAAGGAGGGGCTTCATAGAGACAGGAATTAAACAGAGTGTTACTGACAGACTGGGAAGAGAGGAGCTGCAACAATGGAGAAAATGAGGAAAATAATCAACATTCAAGCATGAAAACCTGTTTTAGTAGAGAAAATCAAGATGTTATAAAAGCACATAATATGGCCTGTGTACTTTAAGTACAACAGAAGTCAAAATTTAGATAGGTAAGAAGAAGAATATTATTGCTCAGATGTTTATTTTTCATAGGACAGGAGAACTAGCGTTCACAGTTTTGCTTCAACTTTGTCTCAGATGTTTCTCCTACTCCTTCTACTTTATCTTGAGAGAATTTGATGAGAAACTTTTGAGATCTCTGACATTTCATTCTAGACTATGTCACCTCTGTAAACCTGTGCAATGTTTGAGACCCTGTTGAGACTCCAAATAATAGTCTAATTTATTTCCACTTCATGTCTTTGTTGTCTAGACACAATTGAGATATTAAAGACAGCTCAGGTGTGTGTTTGTATACACTACCTGTGTGCTGCTCCTGGTTTTGGGGCAGCACCTCTTCTACACATTCAGATGGAAACCAGCCTGTGCGGCCCTTCACTGTTCCTTCCCAGAATCCTCCTTCACCAACACTCAACACTGAGAGTGAGAAGAGTTCAACATCACTTTAGTAGACTTAAATATTCAAAGTCAACATTAATTGGCATTCGCAACTTGCAGTTGAGTGAAACTGAATATTCAACAAGTAGAAAATGTAAGACGGGAATTGATTTTATCATGCATTTTTTATTTTATATTGACTTGAAGAGAATGACATAATGAGAAAGATCATCTGACCTTTGACCTTGTCTCCTTTGAAGCTGATCTCACGCTCGCCGTGAGCAGAGTGAGAACGTGTCGCCACAAACACGCGGCCTGGAACGGCGCTGTAGAGCCTTTTCCTCTGACCTCCGCCCCCTCTACAACAGACAAACAAAAACACACAGACAGATAACAGCTCTGATATTGTTAACTAAACTAAAACTATTAACTTGTTAACCGTCATCTCCCTTTTTGAGCATAGATCTGACCTTAAATGGTTGTAGTTCATGAATGCTTTGGAATACAGACCAAAGGTCCGTCTCTTTTTAAAGAAGAAACTGAAGAAGTGAAAGCAGTTTCAAAAAACGAAAGTGTATATTATTGAAATTTAATTTTACTGTAAAACAATTAACTAAAACATTGCTAGAAAATCAAAGCCATATGTCTTACCCAGTTGTGTTACAAATTAGAAGTTGATATGACAAAAATTGAGGCCACTAAAAGGTTTTAAAATACTGTTTCCGATGTAATGCAATGTCCAATTTTAAAAGTTTTCACAGGATGAATTTTGAGTGTTTAAGCTTTTAAATCATACCTAATTTATAATGATTACTAAAATATGTGATAAAATATAAAAAGCATGACAACACTAACAGTTAACAGGCTAAAAATGTTTTTTAGTAATTGAAATAAAGCAGAAATTAACTTAACTGAAATAAATACGTTTAAGTAATAAAAATACTAAAACTGAAATAAATATAAATTACAGCTACTGTATATAGAAATATAAAAAAAAAATAATAAAAATGACAAAAATACAAACTTAAACTTAAAAACTTAAACGCAAATTAAACATATCACCTTGGCAACACAGTTGAAAGAATTAAAATGACTAAAACTGAAATAAAATTAATCTGATATAATTGATAATATATAATTAATAATTAATTAATCTGATAAAATCGACAAAAACATAAAAGGGTAACACTTTACAATAAGGTTGATTAGTTAACTACATTAGTTAACATGAAGTAATAATGAACTGCACTCATACAGCATTTATTAATTTTTGTTAATGTTAATTTCAACATTTACTAATAAATTATTAAAATCTCGTTAACATTAGTTAATGAACAACTGTATTTTCATTAACTAACATTAACAAAGATTAGTAAATACAGTAACAGATGTATTGCTCATGTTAGTTAATACATTATCTAATGTTAAACTAATTAACCTTATTGTAAAGTGCTACCGAAAACTACTAAAACTAAAGTTAAAATGAGACTGGAAATATAAAAATAAAAGTTAACAATACAATAGTAAACAATACTAAAATAACACTGGACAGACAGAGGAATACAGAACACAGTAATGTGAACACGCAGGCATGAAGTTGTATCCTATCCAAAGTAATAAAAATTGTTGTAGGCGGGTGACTTTGTGCATTAAAGCCAGTGAATAATGTTGGCTTGGCTTTATTTTATAGGGTAAGTTTCCAAGGATTTGGTGCAGGAATGTGATTGTAAGAACTCCTTAATATTTGGATCGCATCCATTATTGAACACCATGGGACCAAACCCCCATTCAAAATGATTATTTCTAGGATGGAACCAAATATTCAAGACTGGTTGGACCAAATGTAAAAGTATCCTAGTCTAGTCTGAATATATTCTAGGTGTAGTACTGTACAGACTCCATAGCCTGATGATTGATTCTTTTACACAGTAGATAGTGTTTGTTTCTAACCCACTGAGTAAGAATTAACTCAGTATGGCAGCGGAGCTTTGGCCAGAAGCCTAACAGTGCAAAATAGTGAGTCAGAGCTTCTGTAATGGTACCAACAGAAATCAATGCTGACAGTTAACATGTAAAAAAAACACACACAATGATAGAGGTAAGGGTTTAAACACGTATTAACACTTGAAATGTGATGTTTATGCACTACTGAACAGTAAATGTTGAGTGAAACCATCTCAAATGCTATAAACTACACTCTTAATCTATGGGTGAATATAAACGGACAGGTCACATTTCAGCCCAAAAGCAAAAGAAAGAAATAAGAAATGACATTTTGCTTAAAATATCATGGAAAAAAATGAAAATGAAGCTATTTTTAGGGCCATTAAAAATGTTCATAACAATTAAGCCCATTTTCCCCTCTCATTACTGTAATGCATCCAGACATTTTACTTTTTCATTATTATTTCTCTGTAATTTCTATTATTCTCAATGGAGAGTCTTTTTAGATCATCATTATCATGTTTTGTTTTGTTTTGTTTAAAAAGAAAACATAAATCAGCATAAATTAAAGGCAATTAAGGTTGATTAAAAGCTAATAATTAAATGTAAAATAAAAAAATGAACATGCAAATATGTTGTTAAATTATTTAATTTATTAAATTATTTAAATATTAAATTAAAGTCCATACATTACAGTTAGAAAACTTGGAGCAAAAATGTGCTCATGAAAATAATGTTGCAATGTAAAACAAATCTTAAAACTGGACTTGATTTGCTTAAAGTAAAATATATTTTTTTTTGATTTTGGTTTGAAATATGACCCGGAAGAGTTCTTGACAGGCTGAGATTGTTTAGTCACCAAAGGGAAGTTTACCAGCATGGAAATCAAACGACGGGGTAAATTGAAAGAAAACAAATGTAATTACAACCCAGAGGCATCCTGGGAAATTCATTTATTAATTTATGATGCCCTAAGGTGATTCTCATTTCCATCGGTTTGAACTTTGCTTAAAAAACAGCTCATCCTAGCAGGAGTCGCTCTTGTTCTGTGTGCTTCAGGCCTGCTGAGAGGCTGATGATTGATTTTGCGGCACAGGCTGAAGCGGAAATGTTCTTCCCAGACAGAAAGATTTGAGCTGTTTGTCATGATTCTCAGTGTGCTTTACACAGCGTTGGTAACTAACAAAGTAACTAACTAGCGGTGCTACTAGTGTTTACATTTTTACTGTAGCTTTTACAGGAATGAGCAACTATAATCAAACTTCACTAAAAAGTCTCTCATGTCAAGCATTACAAAATCTGATTAACTGAAAAGAAGCTGAATAAAAAAAAAAAAAAAAAAAAATTATATATATATATATATATATATATATATCACTATGAAAAACAAACTAAATAAAAAAAAACAAATACATTTAGCTGAAGCACTAAAATACTAACTGGAAATAAATAAAAACTAAAACTGAACTGAACTGAACTAAAAAAAATAAAATAAACCTAAATAGTAGTTTTTTATTTAAAAAAAACTAATAAAATGACAAAAGCACATAATAAAATTACAAAAAAAAAATTAAATGAAAATGAAAAGAGAAAATATAACTAAAGCTAATTCAAAATATTATTAAAAACAATAATAGTGAAATATTACTTGGAAAATATTTTGTTTCTGCATTACATTATTATTATTTTTTTACTCACTAGTCACTAGTATTTTATTAGTTTTAGTTGTATTTATTTATTTTAAATATTATTTTAAGTTTAACTTAAATAATTTTATTAAATTCATTTGAATCTATTTTATATATGTTTTATTTTAAATATATTTATTTATTTATTTATTTTAGTCTATTTATTTTTGTGGTTCATGTAAATGAAAATTGTTAAAAAAAACACTGATCAGTTTCAATTATTTATTGAGACTCAATTCAGACATCTTGAACATTTCATTCATTAATTCAGTTTATTCACTATAGTTTAAAAAAATGGTAATAAAATATGACAAGATCTCAGAGTTAAACTGTGTCAGAAAAAAATAATCTTAATTATGTCAGATAACACTTAAGCAAAACAGGTCAGATCAAAGTGTCTAAATAATTTTTGGTTCCAAATTTTTATACATTTTACTGGTAGACAAAAATTTTTGGGTATAATATGTCACAGTTTACTTTATTTTGCTATCCTCACTTACATAAATGAACTATAGTGTCCTACACCCACTAGTAAAAATATATCAAAAATGTCTGAATAATTTTTGGTTTGACTGTATATACTGTATATTTAGTGTACTTTTATTTAGTGTTGTTGGATGAATAAGATGCATCAACAAACCCAGTGAACCTGCCAAATCTGGCAAAAAAAAAAAAACTCTTCACAGGAATTTTACAGGATCTGCTTTTGAAAATCACTGCTGCAGTGGCCAAAAACAACCACCATAGACATTTTTTATGTATCTACAGTATACTCACCCCTGCCTCCCTCGCTGTTTTTGCTGCTTTTCCTCTTTCTCTCCTCCCTCTCTCCCACGAGACGGGGAACGGGTTCGGGCTCCGCGGGGACTGCTGGAGCTCCTCAAAGCAAAAGAGGCCCGGCGTTGAGTCTGATTGAAACGAGAGAAAACGAATGATTTAGCGACTGATGTCTCTGCTCGTGAGTTCCCTTGATGGCCAGCAGGAGGTTAAGGGCTACCTGAGCAGGTGGCATGCTGGCAGCAGCGGTGGGCATCACTACGGGATCCATGAGCGTCGTCACTGTGTTCTCACTCTTGGCGCGGAGCAGCGGGTGAGGATGCTGAAGGCCAGCCGAGATGGGTTGATTCAACATACCGTCCATAAAGTGCGGAACATATTTGGGAGTTTCCAAAAACGGAACTGATGGGAAAGAATAAAAGATTAAAGAAGAAGAGATTACATAGAGATGGGCTCTGTTCCAAAACTTAGTGAGCTGCCTGTCTACTGTCTACATAGGCAGCTGCCTTCTAAGGAACTTCAAAAACAAGCAATTTGGAAAGAGTACATAGACAGAAAGCAAATAAAGTACATGCAAAACAACTCATAATTCATTCAAACAGAGCTTTAGCATGTTCTCTACTCTACTCTAAGAATAAAAAATAAATAAAAAACAAACAACAAGCAAATATTGAGTAAAATAGTCTATTGATATTAGATTAAACTGCTGTTTTGCAGTACATTTTTTAAGTAAGTTTTTTTTTACACTGAGCTTGTCACAATGCATTATGGTTTTTTTCTTCTCAATATAGGACACATGATACTCCGCCTTAGAATTTGGCCAAAACAAGGTACCTTTGTAGAAAACAAAATCACACCAATCAGAGAGCTATGGTATACTTATCGTTTCTTTCTTTTCATAAAGATGCACACTCACCAACATCTGCGTCATTGTGATTTTTGATGATCTCTCCAAGTTCAAAATGGCCCGACATCACAGCAACCTGTGAAAACAGCATTGCAATGTACTTTGCAACAATGCAATTTCTAATTTGAGGATATGAGGACAACCTTTGCCATTTACATTCTAAGAAATGTGCACTTGCTATGTTGATTATTTATCTGTGCACTTAATGTGAATGTCTTTATGTTTTGCTAGACTTTAATGTTTAGTACAGGGATGGAAACATCCCACATGCATTCATAATAAGTCATGTGATTAGAACTGATAACACACAGTTACCTGGAAGGGGGTTTGACCGTGTTTGTTCTTTATCTCCTTATTGGCTCCTCGGTAAAGAAGGACCCGAACGCAACTCTCCTGAATGGACAGAGGAGTATTGTTAATTGAAATAAAGCAGAAACAAAATAAAATAAATATTGGACAAAAAACTTTAGAAGAAATTATAAATGTTGCATTGGTAACTAACTGAAATAAGTTTAACTTGAGCTAAATCTGAAATAAAAAATAAATTAAACCTAAACTGTAATCTTTTAAAAAACCAAACAAAACAAAAAAAATAAAATAAAATAAAAATGACATAAGCACCTAACAAAATTAGTAAAAATTAAACTAAAATTAAAATAAAATGAAAATATAAAAATTTAGGCAAATTCAATTTTTTACATTTTACATTTTCTAATTAAACATTTTGTTAATTGAAATAAAATAATACAAAAATAAAATAAAATAAAATAAATTAAAATAAATATAGACAAAAAAAAACTTTAGAAATCAGAAATGTTGCACTGGCAACTAACTGAAATAAGTTTAACTTGAACTAAAACTAAAATAAAAATAAATTAAACCTACATTGTAATCTTAAAAAATAAAAGAATTCATAAAAAGCACCTATCAAAATTACTAAAAATTAAACTAATTAAAAAAATTAAATTGAAATGATTAAATATATATATATATATAAATTATAAAAGTAGACAAATAATACTACAATAACACTAAACTAAACCATGATAAATAAGATGAGACCACCAGTGTCACGTCTGCATTGGTGGGTTACTGCCAGATTGGTGATTACCTTGTTATAAAGGGCACATATGTGGAGGGCAGTGTTTCCTGATGCATTCTGGGAAGTGGTGTCTGCACCATAGAACAGAAGGTGCTCTAAGTGTTGGGCAAATCCATGCTGGCACGCCTACAGTTGAGTGAACAAAACACAGAGGTTAAAGAAATAAGAGGACATCCGACCTATAATTGGGAAATAGTCTGAAGAACAGGGAAAAGCTAGAGGAACAACCTAAAGAGGGCAGTAAAGACAGCATAGTATTACAGTCATTGCTAGATTAGAAGCTGAGACATCTCAAGAAACAGGGTTGGACGTCTTCCTTTTGTAGAGTTTATTATTAAAAGTAATATTGCATCTTCATGTTGAACCTGAAATATATATTATTATACTCTTTGTCAAATGAACAGCTTAAAAATTCAACAATTTGATATGATTACTTAATTAGGTTAATGTGATGCATCCTGTATAATTTAAATGGCAATATCTGGCATTTAAATGGTTAAAACTACTATCATCATAATGTGCATACAACACACAAAACAACTTCTTTCAGCCAACGTAAGTGCTTTGGGGTCTAAGGGTCCGACTGAATCTTGCACGACACTGTAAATGTTAGAGCAAGTGACAAATCTTGGCCAGTTAACAGACGTGGCAGTTCCTCCTTGAGCATAATTTGTAAAAAAAAATCTAAATATCTGAATAAAGTGTACCACACACATCCTGAAAAGAAGCCAAAGCATTGCCCTCTCCATGTAATCAACTAAAAAAATCCAATTTCACTTCAGATCATTTTTTTCCAAAGATGGTTTCTGTCATTTTAGGTAGTTTTCGTCAAGCAGATGTATCCAGTTTAGTTTTAGTTAGTTATCTGATGCTATAAAAAAGGCATGTAACATCATGATTGACAGCTGTGCTTGCGAATGTGGGCGGGACTTTGATACCGCAGCTTCACCTCAGGATCACCACTGCGCAGACACGGACGTCATCGGGAACGACCGTTTCTGGAATATTTCGGCTACAGTTGAAGGAAGTGGAGACGCATTGTCCATCTTTTTTTTACAGTCTATGATATTAATTATATAAACCGCTATGCCTCAATGTTATTTTAGTATCATCAAGGTACTATTATAGTTTGTATTACTATTTTGAATTAGCCTTTAAATTTGATATTTTCCATTATAATTACAATCATTTAAATATTTGTTTAAATGCGTCTATTTCGTTTTTATTCATTTTTATTTCAGTTAGTTTTTTAGTATAATCAAGTTAAACTAAATGAAAATGAGAAATGTTGCAACTAGCTGAAATACAATTAAAAAATATATATTTATTTTTATATTTATATGTATTTATTATATATATATATATAATATATATATATATATATAATTATTTATTATTTATATTTATATTCAACATTTATTTTATTTCAAGCAATTTTTTTTTTTTTTTTTATGGTTTTAGCCTTTAGTTTGCTACAATAACCCTGCTCTGCTCTCTAGATATTCAGTACTGGTCATTAAAAAGCCCATATTGTTTGTTTGAACTTCATTAAATTTCTCCTAAATCCTAAAAGTTCTTCTTATGTGCCAGAAGCTCAGAATTAAATCTCTGCCTTAATTCAAGAGATATATATATATAATCACTGGGCTCTCAGGGTGTTGTGGGAGTCGTATCATGGTGTGTGTGGGTAATGGCAGGTAGGTGGTTGTGAATTGGGGAAAAGAAACTGTATTCATATATTTGTGCACAAAGAGGTTCAGAAAAGAGAGGAGAGAATTAACAAGAGAACCTTTTGTTTAATATCAAGCAAGGACAGACATTAGAAGACGATGAATGAAATGAGAGATGAGAGATGGGTACCTGTGAACTTCAACCTCTCCAAACGTCTCTTCATGTCTGATCTATGGAGAGAGACACAGAGAGAGAGACAGGGGAAGACTATGGACAGTGTCTGAAAGCTGATTCAAAAGCACCTAGACGTTGTTCTCCATTTGTTGAAGGCTTTCATGTGCTTAACAGTGATTGGGTGGTGGGGATTCATGTAGTTTCAGGTGCACATTGCATGGAAACATCTGTGAGTCTCATAACATTGGTGGTGTAGTGGTTATATCTCAGGGTTGATGTGCTGGAAGGTTGTTAGCAGTGAACTATCACTGTTGTGCCTTGAAGCAAAGCACTTAACTCCAGGTTGCTCCAGGTGGATATGAACTGTACCGTAGTAAGTACTGGAAGATGCTTCGGTTAAAAACATTTGCTAAATCAGAGGTTCCCACAGGATTTTACATTAGACCGTATGTACAACCTGACACAACAATCTTGAATTTTGATAGTTTCAGCAGCAGTGTTGTTTTTACTATTATTTCTATACTATTATAGATATTTTGAATTAGCTCTTATTTTTATATTTTCAGTTTAATTTTTAATTTTGTTAGTTTACATGGATTTTGTTTGTTTGTTTTAATGTTCCTTGAGGTTCACTTAAAAATGTGAACAAAAATAAGTGAACACAAAAAATGCACACAAGTGTTTTGAAAATATTATCCATATAAAACCATCATTTACAGACCAGTATAGACAGCATCAGTGATTATAATGGCTTCTATTTGCTTTTGACGCGACGCTCACATCCGGTGTAGGCAAATGTCAGCCATTGAGCAACTGAATGCCAGTGGGCGGGGAATATGGTGTGATGATGCATAACTATTCGTCGATGTCTTGCTCTGGAGGCGTGCATACAGATCCCACAATATCAAAACAAGCCATTTTGGGAGCTTGAGAACATAAATGCTTTGTTAATAATGAGGAGGATGTTTGACGCTATTAAACTTGCAGGATGTCATATCTCTTATATGACAAAAGATCAAAGCAAATTTGATCTCTCAAGTCATGACACCTTTAATACTTTTGATTAACTTTAATTTATTTTAATTGTCTAGGTGCTTCAGTTTTTTTTTTTTTTTTGTACTTCATCTTAGTTAGCAGCCAAAGCAACACTTCAATTAACAACAATTATTTTTAATAGTTTAACTCTTCTTGGCAGCTAATAATTCACTAGTACTTACTGTGCTGTATTAAGTTTATTCAGTGAATACTGTAGATTTTGATCAGATGCATGTCCACAACAAACGATAGGAAAGAAGCATTTCTCGTTTATTTAAAAACATTATATGTTTATTTGCATTTAGCATTGTTTTGCCCATTTTTAGTTTTCTATCCATTACATTTTTCATTTTGATATTTCGTGTGTATAATAAGGTTAAAGGACAAAGGTTGAGGAATCCCACCATCTGACACCTGATGAGTGAGGAAAAACATCTTCAACAGAGGACAAAACAGAGCTAGCTGCTTACGAATACAGACACTCAGTGATGACCAGGATGAAACACACAAGTATGTGCAGGTGTTTAGAATCACGAGGGCAAAGAGCATGAGAAACTGATGGGAAAATGTCATTATTCAAGCACTATTTGAATTTTTAAAAATTCAAACATTTAAAAATTCCACATTTGAATGCTTAAGGCTACTATTTCTATAGTCATCTAATGTAGCAAAACATTTTTCTCTATTATAGATTTTAATGTGTGCAATAAAACCACAGTTTGGCCTTAGAAAGAGAAATGTAGGGATGTTGACTGATTTAAAGCCACATAGAGAAATGAAAAGAGAACCGAAAAAAAAGAGAGAATGATGTGTGAATATAAACAAAAATCCACTGAAATGGACACATGCATGCACACAAAGAATCCATAATCTCACATATTCATTATTCCCTTGTGTTTAAGACTGTAAACTAGTGACGCACACCTGGTGTGACTCGTCCCAGCCGTTCTCATCTCTGACTCCAAGTCGTGCTCCATAGTACAGCAGAGTTTCACAACAGGACGTGTCGCCCCCTGTCAGCACCGAGTGGTACAGCGGCGTCAGACCACAGCGGTCTCGATAGTCCGGAGAAGCACCCAAAGACAGCAGAGCCTGAAAGATGGGATGGAAATGAAGAGTTATGCACATTAAAATTTACAAAAAAACCCATTACAGATGGACAAAACAATATTTTGCATTTGTCACCATAAATTTCTTCTGCAAACGAAAGGTTATGGAGATAAAACAAAGTATTTAGCTGGTCATGATCATGATCTCAAGATGAAGGAACTTTTTCAAATGACAAATTTTTCTAGGACACTGATATGACTAGCCTTTTAGGTGTAAAACTTATTTTAAAGCGCCCCTGTTATGCTTTTTCAGATATTACATTTCATGTAATGTGAAATATATCTGTTTATGGTCTGCAAAGTTTCAAAGATCAAAGATAAATGGAGTTATTGAAAGAAGCGATTCTGTCATTCCAGTCATTCCAGTTTCACTTCCTGCTCGAACCTACGTGGGTTTGTGACAAAACTGCATAATGCCAGCCTATGGTCTTCATTGGCTGCCCACGAACAACGTCTACTTTGCCCCTCAAACACTGTAGCTGTAGCTTAGAAGAGTTTGCTTTGTGTTGTTGACATGTTGAGAAGACGCTGTTTTCTGCGCTGTGAAAGAAAATCCACTTTCATGCACTTCCAAAGGATGAGGACTCACGCTGGAATTGATACGGTAAAACTGACGGCACTGTAACTGTTCATATCACTGTGCTGAAGAAGATTTGAAGCTGAAATTCAGTTATGTAATAGTGTTTGGTTTCCGAAACACGCTGCAAGCGGCCGACCAATCACAACAGACTGGGCCATCTGACCAATCAGAGCAGAGCAGACTCTAGGAAAGGAGGGGTTTAGAGACGGAATCCTTGATCAAACCGATTTAGACACTGTGGCAAAAAAAAATATTATGAGAAAATTAAAGTGTTTTTTTTTCTTGGATGCACATAAACCTATTGTAGGAGACTCCAAAACAACATTAGAAACTTTAAAATAGTATAACAGGGGCATTTTAAGAGGGAAAAAACTACTTGGTGCACTTAAAAATGTTTAAATGCATTTTGTTCAATGAACTGCATGTGTTTGTACCATCAGTGCGGATTGGTTGTGCGCTCTGACTGCTTTGTGGAGGGGCGTGAGTCCATCTCTGGATCTGAAATCCACATGAGCGCCGTTCAGCACCAGAACACGAATCCCTTCCACACTCAGACTCCCCTGAACCGCCAGAGTCAGAGGCGTCTCTGAGAGACAGATGAAAACATTACACAGCAACAGAAGAACAGCTTTACTTAAGAATAACAGGCGGCATACTAAATGGCAAAAATAAAAGGATTGTCTCGGTTAGAAGTGACCAATGAGCTGCAGCGTTACTGTGACATCATACTGCCTGTGAGCGAGATACTGAACTCTTGCTTATTCTAAGCATCAGTGCAATTAGTGCGCTGAACATCACATCAAATAAAAAGCATCCGTTCAATGAAAAAGCATGACAGATGATGAAAATAGACTCAGAGGAGCATAATGAGCGTTGAGTTTAAGGTCAATGAAATGAGACGATTCTGACACAATGACGCTCACCAGAAATGTCAAAGCTTTAAACATTCTCCATCTACATCTATTACATCATATATGCAATCTAGATCAAAAACAGATAGAATCACATTGACTGTCCAAAAATAAAATTATTGCACTTTTTTTTTCTCATTTGAAATTTCATACTCAGGAGTTTATATAATTAAAGCACTACAAAAAATCTCTTTTCTGCAAGCTGCATTTAAGGGTTTGTTTTGGCATATTTTCAAAATTACCATTTGGAGACTCCCAAAGGATTCATGACCCTTCACATAGTTTAAGTTGTCCGTGCGTCTCACCTCCGCTCTCAGTGTCGTGGTAGTTCGGATCCAGTCCTTTATCCAGAGCTTTACTCAATTTCTCCACAGCTCCACCGTGAACATAATCCAGGAACTTCTTCAGATTGGCCTGTAGAGGGAGACACACACAGACACTTCATCTCCTTCCTTTAGTGTGTTCACAACACATCCGTCTCTACTGGATATTTCATTTTTACAATTATACAAGATGTGTTTTTGGTGGATATTAATATTTTTGTCCTGTATTTACCTTGGTGTGCAGCTTCGCTAGTTGTTTCTCATCCAGGTTTGTCTGTTTGTAGACCCGTGTCTTATATCTGAACTGTGGGTTAAAGAAACAAGGAAGAGAGGGAGGAATAGGGAGAAACTGGTTAAAGCTTGTTCAGTTCACAAGTTCTGAGAAACAAGAACTAAACTGTGCAAATCTGAAACTATAATAAAAATTGCCATATGAAGAGTCAACTTTATAATGAATGTAGATTTGAATCATTTTTTCTAGATGTGAATTTTTCATAAATGTGAAAAAGTGTTTTACCTTAATGTGTTTTTTTATATTTTATATCCATTAAACTTTAATGTATAAAATGCAGTTTCTGACAAACAAACAAAAGTTTGACAGTTTAGTCCATTTTTTATACTGTAACTATTTTAATATTTAAATCGTGCTGAAATGCCATTACAAAAACTGTAATATAGTTTAAACACAAGTAATTATCTTTTTTATCATTTCATAATTTTTCATGAAGGTATTCAGTAACACTTTACAATAAGTTCACGGTAGTTAATTTAATGAATGCATTAACTAATATAAACTATAAGTGAGCAATACATTATTTATTAATCTTAATAACATTAATTAAAATACAATTATTCATTGATGGTTTGTGTTAGCTCAACTCCATGAAATAATATTTCAACTGTAATAATTTATTAGTAAATGTTGAAATTAACATGCTTTTGAAGTATTGTTAGTTTATGTTAACAGCAGGTTTCTCTTGTGACAACTTGCCCCTATAGGCTCAACATGAGTTAAATGACCTGTACCATTTTTTACAGGCCATTAACGATTGAAATGTTCCAGCTTTTTTTTGCAGCCAAGACTTTAAGGTATGTCTGTGCAGAAGGTTATGAGATTCAGGGGCATTTCTGTGTGATGTTGTCTAGTGTTTGTGAGCCTGTGATCTAATATTCGCTACAGCACCTCCAGGTAGGGCACTCCCTTCTCCAGGGACTGGGAAAACTCTCGAAGCAAGCGCTCCTCCTCCAGGAACTTGGCATCTCGTCCGTCTCCAGCTGGCTGGAAGAGGCCGTAATTGTAAACGTCCCACAACGACTCGCTGAGAGAACAAATAATCTGCTGCTTCGCACTCCAAACGCTTGAGTCGGGATCAAACCGCAAACACTTCTACAGACGGCGAGAGAGAAAACAGGTTTGAGAGAGGGTGAGAACAACAGATTGAACTGGATTTAAGGTTCAAAACAACTTCAGATTTATTGACGGCATCTGTGACGTGCTGTCATTCACCACAACAGACCTTCATTTCGACAAAAGTCATGTTTACAGTAAAGCACTTACAATGGATGTCTATGGGAAAGGCATTCTGGAGGGTTTACAGGCAAAGTAAGGACAAGGACAAGCTGCAATAATTTTCTGTGGTGCACAACAACATGTCAAAGATGAAACATTTTGTACACTTAAAATACTGACACCTGTTGAAAATGAATTTAAAATGACACACAAGAGCTTGTGTTTTGTTTGCATATGAACAATCATTTTTACAAGCCCTTTCAAAAGCTTTAAAACTAACATCTGACATACTGCAAACAATAAAACCATCCTGCATATTAAAATCCAACAGCAAAACTTCATAACCGTGAAGAGTGAGTGTTAGCATGCTGCTTTATCTGGGGACTGTTAATGTGCCGCGATTGAGAATGTTAAGTGAGCTGCTAATTGAGTCAGGAGTTTAGATGAGTTTAGATGAGAGTGATTTTGACATTAAATCAGGTCAGAACTCCCACACAAATCATGAGAGGAAGCTCAAGCTCAGTGTGTGTGTTTATTTAAAATTTCCCCAGAATAGCTTCATACACACTAATATACAAATGCACTAAATATTCTTTCACTAAGGATTCCCATGTTGCCCCTTTTTCTCCACCTGAATTAACTTATTTTTTAATTTTCTCTTAATGTCTCAATCTCTCCCACGATAGCCTTGGGAGACACAATAGATCCAGAGTATATTAAGTGTGTGTGTTTCTTTGAAGCTTTCAGAAAGTCATTAGGAACATTTACTGTTGTTCAGTTTGTGTGTGTGGTATGTGTGTTTATGACTGACATGTGAACATCAGACGTTAATTTAGCAAAGGAGACAGCAACATTTCATAAATATTAATATTGAGATCTTTGAATTTTGATTACAGACTTTAGTGTCTTGGCAAATCTGAGACATTATTTGTGAAACTCTAGAGGAGACACATGAGATTACTGGAGTATTTTTCTCTTGAGAATCATATGAGAAGCAGGAGAATTCAGCAGAAGTCTTCATTTGCACTCCATTAATATCTCAATGTTGTCAAGGAAAATTACAGACTGACCAATATTGCATTTTCAACAACGACTCAAATACCAAATTATTTTAAGTGCCCAATTACCAATATGCAGAATCAATTTTAAATTGTCTATTTATTTACATAAAAACTTATATGAATTAAAATAATAATTTAAAACATTACAACTATAAAAAAATTATTAATTTAAATAATAATAAATAATAATAACATATTTATAAGAATAACCTTAATAATAACAAAAACAAAAAATCTACAATACAGCTATAAAAATAATATAATAATGAATATGTATAATAATAAAAACTGATGACAATAATAACTAAAAAAAATCATATACCACTATAAAAATAAAATATTAGCATTATTATTAATAATAGAATTTTATATTGTATTTTTATAATAATAATAATTAGGGCTGTCAAAATAACGCGTTAATTTCGATTAATTAATCTGAGAAAAAATAACGCGTTAAAAAAAAAAAACGCAGATTAATCCATTCCGTATTGACCTTTGAACCTGGAGTCGTTCTCGTGCGCGCGAGCTCTTTCAAAGTAAGCACCGTCTTTGCACTCTCTCTACCTCACACATAATAATCTAAATCAACTGACACAATGCTAAAAGTTTGTAAGACCGAATCCATGTTTCACGAGGCTCATTCGGAGAATGTTTTTCCTGAATAACCGCTGGGTGTGAATAGTGCTCAAAAGAACATCACCTCATCTTCTCTGACAGGCGCCCTGCACGTGCAGCTGACATAAACCACACTTTCAGTAAACAAAAAGAAAATCCTATCCAGTGGTGAAGTGCTTTCTGTGTTGACAAATTTTTTGCAATGTTCTAATAACAGTCACGATTCGCACGCAACGCGTCAACGTCCGCTAATGTCCAATTCGTGACCTAATGACTCATTTGAACAGTTTCATTTGAATGAATCATGACAACAACTGATCGGTCCACACGGTCTATAATGAATCATTTACTTGAACAACTCTGAAATTTAGCAAGAGTGGTTAGTAAAATTAGCCTTAATAATCCACAGTATTTTCAGGTTATTTAAATGTCACTGTGTAGTAAATTAGGCCTACCTATAAAATCAGTTAGTTTAGACTGGAGTGAGGTGAAACCAGAACAAAGCAAGTTGTTGTTAGCTAGGTGCATTCAATTGTATATGGTAGAAAATTATATTATTAGTTAATATAACTTCTAAATGCTACTTTTTAATACTTTTCAGGTTTAGCAAAAAAGCATCTTCTCTTACAAAGCTATAAAATCACTTTTTTTTTTTTTTTTTTTTTTTTTTTTGCAAAGAGGGCAAGAAAGAATTACAGTGAGAGTGACGGGTACTTTATTGTCAGTGTCGGGCTCGCAGATCACGTGGGTAGGGCACTTTTTACTGTTTGTGTGGATAACCATGTCTGTCACCACCGAAGACCATTTTTGACCCAGGAAAAACCCTGCATTGATTCATTTGAATTGAAATATTTATACTTTCACAGCAAAAATTATGTATGCGATTAATTTAGATTAATTAATCACAGAGTATGTAATTAATTAGATTAAAATTTTTAATCGATTGACAGCCCTAATAATATACATATTTATAAGAATAATAACCTTAATAACAAAAACAACAAAATCTACATTACAGCTATAAAAAAAACATTAATTATGAATATGTATATTAACCATAATATAATAATAATATATAGATCATAACTAAAAAATCATATACAACTATAAAAATAAAATATTATTATTATTATCATTATTATTAATAATAGAATTTTATATTATATTTTTATAATAATAATACATATAAGAGTAATAACCTTAATAATAACAAAAATGACAAGTCTACATTACAGCTATAAAAATAAAACCATAAACCATAAAAATAATAATGCTAATGATAATAACTAAACAAACATATACAACTATAAAAATAAAATATTATTATCATTATTAAATTAAATAATAAATTAGATTTAAATTAATACTAAATTAGAATTTTATATTAGATTTTTATAATATAAAGATAATTATATTATAATTTATAGAATTTTAAATTATTTTATTTTACTTTATTTGACAACAATAACTAAAAAACAAATAAAAAGAAAATAATTGTGAATATTTATATTTATATACAGCTATAAAATAAAATATTAATTATAAATAATATTATGAATAATAATAAGTCATATTTGCATTATTATTATTATTATTGGTAGACATGAATCTCTTTACCATATTGGTAGACGCAAAATTGAATAAGTCGAAAAGTAGTCAAAATGATCATCGGCCACTCTCTAGTAGAGTTTGTGAGTATGTCTGAATGTGTGAACAGAAATGCACAGACCGTTTGTTTGATATCAGGTATGCCGATGCGGAAGACGATCACAGCGAGGTGCGAGTCTTCTACAGGCGTGACCGTGGTCATGCTCCGCTCCATCATACGCCGCCGGGCCTGCTGATTGGTCAAGACCGCGTGATACTGCGGCTGATTGGTTGTCTGATGATAAAGCGTCGGCTGACTGGGCAAATGCGGGATTCCTCTTTGGCCCGCATTGCCAGCCCTCGGTTGTCTCTCCCCTCTCTGCCATCCAATCACAACAGCTGCCGGTTTGGATCCATCTGCCTTGCGTCCACCACGGTTCTGATGTTCCTTGTCTCCCATATCGATCATCCCATTTTGTTTCGCTCTCTTTAATCTCTCCTCCTCGTCCTCCTCGTCCTCGCCCTCTTTGTCCTCGGCGCTGCCAAAAAAACGCTTGGTGTTTCCTAGCATCCTTTGCAGCACCGTGTCAGCAAGAAGTGTTGATGTTATACTGTTGGGTCATGGTGCTTGTCAGCGTCCACCTTAATGTTAGACAGACTGAAGAGGAAAAAAATAATCATTAGAGGGGCGATGCATTTCATCTTTTGATGTTAAAATAAATTCCAGGTTAATATACAGAGTCAATATAAAGCCACACCTAGAAACTAGGATATCTTTTAGACCAGTAATAAATCACCTTGGCAACACCTTAGTTAATGTGTAGCAAACAACAATGCTGTATAGTCTGCAAATCTATAATAAATATCAGTACGTTTAAGTAAAAAAGCTTTGGAACCTTTTATTTAATAAAGATCTGCAAGCTAATACAGTCTGTGGAAATGTTTCCACATCTTATTTCTAAAAATAACTAACTCCAGCTCTATCTCCAGGGCTAACAGACTGGATTCAATTTGCAGAAGACTGAAAGTTGATTTTGGGTTAAATTACAGTATGATTTAGTTGTTCTCTGTGAATCTCTATGTGCTGGTGGCATCCATGTGCATCTCCGAGATGATGTTATTGCTCTTAGCTTGTTACTGTTACTCTTCACCACCCATTTGTGTGCCTGAAAAGATAATCAATATAAAATAGTTGCATAACTCATTTGTGCTACTGGAATAATTGTGGTTCTCTTGTGAAAGAAGATAAATAAATAGTTAGAAAGTTACGATGCTCAAAGTTCAATGCAAAGGGAGATATTTTCTTTTACAGAAATCTGTTTAAGAACTACAACAAACGGCTGGTAGGGACTACAACGAGCTTCTTCCCGAGTTATTGACATCACAAACCCTAAAATTTACATAAACTCCGCCCCCCGAGAACACACAACAAGGGGGGCGGGGCCATGTTGGGCTGCTTTAGAGAAGAGGAAGAGTTGTTGTAGTAGAGTGTTGTTACCATGTCGTCATTTTACGCCAAACGAGGGTCAATTCAATGTTGGATTTGCACAAAAGATTAACATGATGGCACATGCCAGTCGATAAGTTGAATCAACTCCACAGCAACTACATAAATTTATCCTCTAACCGTTCAGAAATGTCTAAAAGTTGTAACTTCTTCCTGAGTCTCTCCATCAGTGTCGACTCCGGTTTGAACAATGTAAGTCTGAACACCGTTACTGACAATCCTCATTTTGGCTGCGTGAGATTCTCCAGCTTTGTTGTTGTTGAGCTGTTAAAGCTCCGCCCTCTTCTGGAAAGGGGGCGGGGAGCAGCAGCTCATTTGCATTTAAAGGGACACGCACAAAAACGGCGTGTTTTTGCTCACACCCAAATAGAGGCAAATTTGACAAGCTATAATAAATGATCTGTGGGGTATTTTGAGCTGAAACTTCACACACACATTCTGGAGACACCAGAGACTATATTACATCTTGTGAAGGGGACATTATATGTCCATTTAAAGCAAAACTTTGAGTGGGACCTACATTATAATTATATAAAATAGGTTAATTCCTGTTCCTTTTAATATATTGATCAGTAATGAAAAACAGACCTAGATACATCAGTGAAATAATGTTCTTAAAGATTCAATTTTTCAATTTAATCAGCTTTTATTATTATCCAATCTCATGGCCATTGTAAAATCTTGTATGTTTTTATATGGTCTGTCATGCATATTAACTTAAAACACTTTATTTTATCTTAAATTTAAATTCAAACACACCAATACTTTAGACAGCAAAAGTAAACTACTGGACATTCAAGAAAATTATGATTCGGTTAAACTTGTTTTTCTTTATCGAGCATGTGCTGAATAAGTGTCATCAATGATGGAAGACATTTATAAAATGTGCTATACAAATCTATTGACTTGACTTACAGATTACATTGGTTGCATTGAGCATGTGATTGAGGTCATTGTCCTGAAGCTGTGAAGCATTTCTGCTGATTATACTGTTGCTTAAATGCACGCAAGAGGGAAACTGACTCACTGAATTTATTTATATCAGCTTTCAGTCAGCATGATTTATCTCCGCTTTATTTTGCACACTTAAAGAACATAACTGCACAGACACAAGACATCTGCACCTCTCCTCAACGCCTGTCATCTGTACAGTAAATACTGTAAATGGAAACTGACGTCAGTGACGTCCACATTAAGAAACTGTCCTGTAAACCTCCAGAGATCTCCATCACCTCATTACTAACGGCTCGTGGTGACTGATTCACCTGTTCACGGCTTTAGATGGTTATTTACCTTAAATATCACAACCTGTTTGTGGTTCATCAAGAGCACATTCCCCCACTGTAAATACAGCAGTAACTCCCATTATTATTGGAATACTATACTAATCTCTATTTGCAATGAGCATTTTACCAATGCTTTAATTATAACTGTATTTGGGTTTTTAATAAATTTTTTTTTATTTTAAACTGTTTGATTAATCTTTAATATTTTATTGATCGTTTCTGGCTTTGAAAATCTATCTCTGTATTCAAAGATGATAAACACACCACATACTTCATTCTTTGAAAATGCATGAGTTTTCAGTTCCCTAATGATAAAGTAAAAGTGATTTGTTTATGAGTGATTTATCTGAAATAGATCACCACAATAATAGACAGGTTTGAAATGGAACCGTAAATTATGCCTTGGCAGTTTCTATGAACGGTTATACAAAAAACACCACAAAATAAGCAATACTCTGAAGATTTAACCTAGTAACATTTGGCAAATCCAGTGATAATTCATCCTCAAAAGCACCCACTGAATCAACCCAGTAACTTGTAAACACAACTTTCAAAAAGTCCAATCAGATTGATCAAGAAAGTTTACCTCCCATATTTTATATGCAATATACATCAGACAGTCAGCAAGAGATTGCAGCGTCTGACATTGAGTCTAATATCATATCAACTGTTTAAAACAGGCTGTTAGGAAACCAATTCAAGGGTGAATCAGGCCAATGAGACACAGATGGTCTCGTTCACAAACCATCCAAATCAATTACTCATTCCATTTATAAAAATACAGTGATGTCAAAATCAAGTTTCTAATACAGGCTTCCATTGGGGGGAGGGGAGGGAGGGATATACAGTCAAACCAAAATTTATTCAGACACCTTGAACATTTCATTCATTAATATAGTTTATTCACTATAGTTAAAATATGACAAGATCTCAGAGTTAAACTGTGTCAGAAAAACATGAATCTTAATTATGTCAGATAACACTTAATCAAAACATGGTCAGGTCAAAGTGTCTGAATAATTTTTGGTTCCAAATTTTTATCAATTTTACTAGTAGTCCACTGAATGAAGAATGTTTGGGTATAATATGTCACAGTTTATTTTATTTTGCTATCCTCACTTACATAAATGAACTATAGTGTCCTACACCCACTAGTAAAAATATATCAAAAATATAAAAAATGTCTGAATAATTTTTGGTTTGACTGTATTTTAAATAAATAACTCATTAAATTTCAGTAATTTCACATGTATATATGGAATTACTGACAAAAAAAAATGTTATTTACACTATTTAAATATATTGAAATATTAAAAAGGAAGACTGCAAGAGCTTAAGAAAATACTAACAATGTTTAAAATACTAACAAAGTTTAAAAGTTGTAGTTGTGCGAAAATAAATGATAAGAAATAAAACTGAGTAAAAAAAAAATGATTGTGACTATTTATCACAACTGCATTTTTATAGCACACAATGCGAAAGAAAAAATATTGACTAAAAGAAACTAAAAATATTAAAAGATATTTTTTGTCAAATCACAAAAGCTATGACTAAACAAAATGAACACTACTGCAGCATCCAAAACACAACATGCTGGTCTTTTCATTTCGTTTGCCTTTAATGCAAGTATAAATCCAGCCGTGCTCTGTTGTATTGGACTATTCTGCACTTGTATGAAGTTTGTTGAAAATCCTCCAACCATATAGCATGTAAAGGCTCGTTCACACCAAGAACAATAACTATAACTATATTAGCATGCACACTAACGAACAATAATGCGCTGTTTATTCTAAGCACACGATGCAGTTTGTCATCTTTCGCTTTAAATGCTTGATCAGATTCTGGCTGTCAATGTTTTTATCGTTCATCAGCTGGAAAAAAAAAGTTCTGAAAGTGATTCCAACGATATACAGTAGTTCCTCTGTGCCATTATCGCTATAGTTGTGGCGTGGCTTTCTTTTACATTTAGAACGATTTTTAGAACTATATTCATCTATGCATGAATCCCCTCATATTAACCGGCTAATAAAACAGGACCAATGAGAATGCAGTTAAGTGTTTCTCCCTCGCATGATTAGCTCTCAGCTGTATAATTGGCAGTTGACTGGGGCAGGTGGGGAAAAATAGAGCACTGGCCTCATTTCATTCTCTAGAGACAATTCAGAGAGAGTAACGCAGGCGCCACACAGAAACCAGCAGCCCAAGGACAAAGCGGGAAGAGCGGTGATACGAGACCAGGTCATGAAAACAGCAAAGAGACTGCAGAAACCGGTCTGTCAGGACACCGGACACAAGACAAGGGCTGTGAAATAATACTATACCACCATGAAACCAATGCAATTTAGTTAGTAGTCCCAAAAAAACAGTATTGGGTCACATAAATAACAAAATGCAGCACCTACAAGGCTTTTCCCACTCACACTTAACGCATTTGTCCAAGTGTCCATTCAGCTCGCTCAGTTTTTGCGAGAAGAAACCCTTTTACACACACCTCCTATCGTATTGTACTTCATTCTCTCACATACACAGCGCACCACCCCCTCCTATGTAGGACAGGGTGAATATAGATATATTTCCAGTGAATTGGTCCCCAGAAACTTTAATTGGAGAACTGCCATGGAACAGACTGTCCCACTTTTATAACCCGTTAAAAAGAAGTGGAGCAACCAGGTCCGGCATTGGTCTCTTCCTTTCGCTCATGCTCTTTGTGTCTCTCACCAGCCATCACTCCTTTAGAAAAGAATGACATCGCAGATAACGGACAATTAAACCATGTGTTGCTGTTTTTTTCTGCACTCTTTCCCTGGAGCTCAGAGTGAGATTGAGCCATTGAGAAAAGCACAAAACCACTTTCTGTTTCTATAATGAACCTGCTAGCGTTCATGGTGCAATGATGTTTTAAACCCCAGAGATCATGAATGAGTGAAATGAGTGACGTCCCCTCATCTGTACACTTGTTTGCAGGTGATAGAAGTGTTACGTGGGAGGCCTGAAGATCATAAAGAGATTTATTATGAATAACAGTGAATTGCAATGCATTCAAATGCAGGCAACAACCTAATAATATACACTTCCAATCAAAAGTTTGAAAGAAGTCTCTTCTGCTCACCAAGGCTGCATTTATTTAATCTACAGTAAAAACAGTAATATTGTAAACTGTTATTTCAATTTAAAATAACTGTTTTCTATTTAAATATGTTAAAATATAATTTATTCCCGTGATCAAAGCTGAATTTTCAGCATCATTACTCCAATCAGTGTCACATGATCCTTCAGAAATCATTCTAATATGATGATTTGCTGCTCAAGAAACATTTATTATTATCAATGTTGAAAACAGTTCATATGAAAGAACAGCAAAAGAACAGCATTTATTTGAGATAAAAATCTTTTGTAATATTTTAAACGGTAGTAATGTAAAATCGATTAATCGCAATTAATCGTATCTAACATAAAATTTATATATATATATATATATATATATACACACACACACACACACACACACATACATATACATATATGCATACATACACACACACATATATTGCAAGCTTTTATGTTAGATACGATTAATCGATTAATCGATTTTACAGCACTTCTTTACTGTCACTTTTGATTAATTTAATGAATCTTTGCTGAATAAAGGTATTATTTCTTAAAAAAAAATTAAAAATCTTACTGACCCCAAACGTTTGACCAGTAGTGTATATACTATATCGTAATTTACATAATAAAGAAAGACCTTAGAGATAAACAGATCTATTTAAACTAGGAGTTTATATTTCCACTTATTCCATTTTTATTTAAATGCATACATTTAATCATAAGTCTGAAGACTTATTAAAAGTTAAGCAAACCTCCTTCTGTTCAAAAAAGCCAAACATTCTTAATAAACCAAGTCACATGCAGGAACAGCCCTTTACTGAGCATGTGACGTTGCAGAATCATTATCAACCATCATCTTACATCAATTTAGTGTCAAATATCTCCTGCTGCTATTACGAAAGTCAGACTTTAAATTTGTCAAAACAATCCAGATGCGAGGACGTATATCAGAAAAATACAGGCGCACGTTACAGTAGTTATCAACATGAAAAGAAAGGCACCAAAGAGACCAGTGTTGCTAAAATTAACACATCATGTTGCCCTACAAAAACCACACTAGCACATGTGAAGCAGATAGATCTCCTGCAGTGAACAAAGTAAATGAAATATGCTAAAAAAAGTGGAGATTCAAAAATGCACAACTTCCTTGAATACTAATGCACAACCTACATGCTCAACTGTATGTAAGAGGATAATCATGAAGAGTTTTCCAAGTTAAAGGCCACTTTTCACCCTGGCTTATGATTCAGAGCTAGTTAGCCCTGCTTTTCTTGTGCCAAAGATAAAGAGCATCCAAGCAACATACAGCCAAACATAAATCATTAATGCTTACTGGATCATTGCTTATGATGTAAATATTTATGCACTGTTTAGTTTCAGCATCATAAAACAGTTAAAAATAATGTTTAATACTCCAGCATGCATTTTCTTCTGTTTGTTGTGATACATTTTAGAGATCTAAAGATAACTAGAGTGGATTTACATGCCAAAATGTATACAAACATTTATGATTTGATTTAAAACTACTATAACATGCTTGTCATATACTTAAAGCTGCTGTCCGTAACAATATCAATTTTTTAACCAAAGCAAGTATATAACCAGCCAGAGTTCAAAACTATCTCCTTACCTTAGCCTGATTCACAACGGTAAGCTTGTAATAATTTTTTTTAATCGGAATGGTACTGGTGGGTTTTTGAGGGAAATTCGTGCAGCCATTCGTCATAAAGGAGTCCCAGCTAGTAGGCTATATCACATGTGAGGTGGCATCTTTTCTCACAGCAGCTGGAATAATTAAACTTATTTTGATGGTGGATTGTATGGTATGACAAATTAACATTAGATTAGACTGTACAGAAATTGAAATCTACAGGTAACGCTAATACACACTAAATACACGTAGTCACACAATGCAGATGTTAACTAACAATTTGAAAACAAAGTATAACAATAATAATACTTGCAGAGTTTGATGTGATATGAGCTAAGCAATCATTATATTTAATCACCATTGGTAGCACAATTTATTGTCATGCTTTTTTTCCCTTAGTTGGTCAGAACAAAGGTGGCAGATTTGTTACTTATTGTTCAGATGACATTTTCCGGTCAAAATTCTTATTTTGGTCATACTTCCAAAACTACAAACTGTGATTCTGAAGTACAGTATCCACACCGGTGAGGTGACCGACAGCAAACATTAGATTCATCCGCGCCGAGGAGCGATGCACAACCCTCGATGCACAATAATTCCGCAAATAACTGCAATTGCAGGTTTTAAACAGAGATGGCGATAAAGAGGCAAAACTTACGGACTGCAGCTTTAATGGTTTGATCAATAATCCTAAATAAGCAAGAAATATTAGTAATAATAATATTAAATCAGGGTTTATGAAACTACAGTGTAAAACCTCAAAACTGGCAATTAATTATTAACCCAGATTATTAAGTGAACAGTGTGAAACTGGTACAAGATAACCCAGGGTGATGTTAACACAGGAAATCACGTGTGTACAGCCCAAATAACAAGCAAAAGCTTTATGGAAGGAACCAAACGAGGAGGAAACCCATAGCCGTGACCTCCTTCAACAACATCCTGGAGGTCAGCGCTCTAGAAGAGAGGAGGAGTGCGAGAGAAAACTGGGACGAGGAGAGACAGAACGCAAATGATGCTGAGATCGAGCTCAGGGCACGAGAATGAGTGTAAGTGCTGAAGAAAAAACACCAAACCAAGAAAAACTCCACTAAAACACAACAATCAGTCCATCCACACCTCACAAACGTCACACATTGACGATGCTGCTCTCATACAGAAAGCACAACAAATCCCTGCTACTATGGTCAAGAATATCAAAAAGATGAAGAGAAACTAAATAGAATTAACAAACGAAATACAGAACGAACAAACAATAGATAGGGAGAACGAATGATAGATAAACAGAATGAATGAACAATAATTAGAACAAACAATAGATAGAATGAATGAACAAATGACTGAACAAATGAAAGAACGAACAAAAAAAGACAATAGAACAAATGAATGAACAAACAAACAATCTATAGAATGAACAAACAATAGATAGGTAGAACAAACGAATGACAGATAGAACGAAAAACGATAAGTATGCACAAATGAGATAGAACGAATGAACAAACGACTTAAGAAACGAAAGAATAAATAAATGATAAAATGAAGAAACTACTGAACAAACGAACTATAGAACGAACAATGATAGAACGAGCGAATGACAGATTGGTAGAACAAATGTTAAGTAGAACAAACAAATAATAGACAGAGCGAATGAACAAATGACTGAACAAACGAAAGAATGAGCAAATGATAGATAGAATGAACAACCAAACGACAGAACGAACGACAGATGAACGAATGAACAAACGACAGAACATATAGAACGAACGATGGATAGAACAAACGAACGACAGAACGAATGAACAAACAACTGAACAAACAAAAGAATGAGCAAATGATAGATAGAATGAACAAACAAACTACAGAATGAACAACAGAATGAACAAACTATAGAATGAACAAACGACAAACATATAGAACGAACGATGGATAGAACAAACGAACGACAGATAGAACGAACAAACGATAAGTAGAACAAACAAACGATAGAACGAATGAACAAACAATTGAACAAACGAAAAAACAAACAATAGAACGAACAAACAAACAAACAATAGAGCGAACAAATGACAGAAACATAGAATGAACGATAGATAGAATGAACAAACGACAGAATGGTAGAACGAACGATAAGTAGAACAAACGATAGATAGAATGAATGAACAAATGAAAGAAAGAACAAACAAACGGACAACAGAACAAATGAACAAACAAACAAACAACAGAACGAATGAAAGAATGAACAAATGAACTACAGAACAAACAAATGATAGATAGATAGATAGATAGATAGATAGATAGATAGATAGATAGATAGATAGATAGATAGAACAAACAAACAGTAGGTAGAATGAACAAATGACAGAACACATGAATAAAACAAACGAACGACAGAACGAACGACAGAATAAATGAAAGAATGAACAAACGAACTATAGAACAAACAAATGATAGATAGATAGAAAAACAGACAGACAGACAGACAGATAGATAGATAGATAGATAGATAGATAGATAGATAGAATAAACGGACAGACAGACAGACAAGTGTCAAAATGAAAGATACAATATAATTACAATATACAATATAATACACCTTGTGCACAACTTCCACTTGACTTCTGAAGTCATGATGCTTTGTGAGAGAACCAGACAGCTCTGAAAACTGGTTAACATTTCTGCATCGCGTTTCAGCTTTGCATTTGGTTACAAAAAAGTGCCATTAACATAAACCTGGCACAACTATGAGCACATGTCTGAACATTTACATCTCGACAGTCCCTGCTTTTTCAAAAACTAAACCATAAACATAATTCACAGCAAGAATGCATGTCATACACAGCTTAAGATCACAACGCACAGTGTGCTCATACAAAACAGTTTGGGTGCAATTAGCTGTTCAATTTAACTGTTTAAACACACACAGATGAAGAGTTCACATTTCTCTCTCGCTATATAGATTTCCTAGATAAGTGTTTGAGTGCATAATTATGCTCTCTGCGTGCAATGACCTACCTTTGGTCTCAGCAGGCCTCTCACACCAGGAAAACAGCACACACACATACTCACCCACTCACTATCAGCACAATTTAGAGCAAAACACACACTGAAGTCAAAAGCGCTGCATATGCAACTACTGCAGTTCAGTTTTGCTAAAGCACACCAGCACAAAGTACGCAAAGCAACACTTTCTCAAAAGTCGTCTATCAAGCATCTCGGGAGTCACATCCATGCAATAGTTTTTCTTGCAAGCGCTAATATATCTGCTCCATCTAAGCATCATAACGAATGCACTATCCAAGTGGGAATTCATACCTGAAGGTCCAGCCTGAGCTTCCTCATTCCAGCACAGAAGACGTGGTCAGAACAGGGTCCAAAGAGAAACAAACAGTCATAGAAACGGCAATAAACGTGCACATCCAGGCGTTGCGTCCATGCAGGATCACCTCCAGCACTGGAACAATCTCTCTTCTGAGATCTCTCTCATCCCGCTGTCATGCACTCAAACACTCCTCCCTCCAGCCTCGCTCTCCACACACATACACACACACGGCCTCTCGGATGCTAGATCAAACTGGCTCGCATCTGAGGCTTGGGTTTCATCCGGATCTTCTGTGGCTTTGTGGGAAGAAGTCATCTGTTACGCTTGGAAACCACTGAAACCACTCAGGAAAACATAGAGTTTCACATGTATAATGCAAGACATGCATGCATGCATATGTGTGAGCATGTGCATATGTCTTTTTTCTGAGCTAATAACATACTGTGACACTCACACACACTCTTGAACACAAGTGGGTCATGGACGGAAAAATGAAAGGAGAAATTAGCCTGACTGTGAGTGTTCATGCGGCGAATTAGAGAGCGGCTGCAGAAATCATCACCTGTCCTCATCACACTGAGATCAATCACCGCCTCTCACCCACAAGGTTTGTACGAGGACACTCAGGAATAACCTAGACACAAAGCAGTTAGACAGAATGACTGGCCTTCATCAGATAAAGACAGAATAATACATTCCCTGCTTCATAAGAGCCTGTCTGCACTTTCTCCACTTTTAAATCAGGCCTGTTTGACAATTCTTTCTTATTAGTGGCTTTTACTAAGCTAAGCATCACTAGTACTAGTGCTCAAAGTGATGTGATGAAACCTCTTCCACTATGATAGTGTGCAGACTTTGTGCTCCTATTACTATTTTAATATTATTTATATACTATAATAGTATTTATTAATATTTTGAATTTGCTTTTGTTTTTATATTTTCTGTTTCATTTTAATTTCAGTAATTTTATGTGCTTTTGTCTTATTTCTATACAGCTTTTATTCATTTTTTAGTTTTAGTAACTGTAGTAGTACTTCATTTTAAACATTTCAGTTAGTCGGCAAGGAAATTATGAAAATTATGTCATTAATGACTCATCCTCATGTCGTTCCAAACCCGTAAGACCTCCGTTCATCTTCGGAACACAGTTTAAGATATTTTAGATTTAGTCCGAGAGCTTTCTGTCCCTCCATTGTAAATGTATGTACGGTAGACTGTCCATGTCCAGAAAGGTAATAAAAACATCATCAAAGTAGTCCATGTGACATCAGTGGGTTAGTTAGAAGTTTTTGAAGCATCGAAAATACATTTTGGTCCAAAAATAACAAAAACTACGACTTTATTCAGTATTTTATTCTCTTCTGGAATCCTTTCCATTGAATTGATTCCATTGAATTGATTCCATTGAATCCTTTCATCTGTCGGCGTTGGTAATGCACTTTTACGTCGCTGTGGTTGTTTTGACGATTAGGACATCCGCGACATTTTGAAGCATCGAAAATACATTTTGGTCCAAAATTACAAAAACTACGACTTTATTCAGCATTGTATTCTCTTCTGGGTCTGTTGTCAATCCGGGTTCACGACTCCGCAGTGACGCTGCTGATGTAAGATGCTGCTGACGTGTTATCTGGTGCGCCCGAGCTTCGTTTACAGTCTGAGGGAGACGCACGCTGTATTCAAGCTATTCTACATTGTTTGTATTTTGGTATTGCTATATTTTTTAAAATGGTGCGTAAGTGTGCATGTCGCAGATGTCCTAATCGCCAAAAACAACAATGTAAAAGTGTATTACCAACGCCGACAGATGAAAGGATTCAATGGAATCAATTCAATGGAAAGGATTCCGGAAGAGAATACAATGCTGAATAAAGTCGTAGTTTTTGTTATTTTTGGACCAAAATGTATTTTCGATGCTTCAAAAACTTCTAACTAACCCACTGATGTCACATGGACTACTTTGATGATGTTTTTATTACCTTTCTGGACATGGACAGTCTACCGTACAAACACTTTCAATGGAGGGACAGAAAGCTCTCGGACTAAATCTAAATATCTTAAACTGTGTTCCGAAGATGAACGGAGGTCTTACGGGTTTGGAACGACATGAGGGTGAGTCATTAATGACATCATTTTCATTTTTGGGTGAACTAACCCTTTAAAGGAAACGAGGCTTTGTTACATCATAAGTGTTTTGAAATTTCAATGTTCACCACTGGGGGGCGTGACTTTCGCAGTTTGATTCGCACTCCGAACCACTGATTCGAGAAAAAAAAAAAAAAAAAGATTTGTAAAGCTTCAAAGTTTCATGAAGCAGTGTTTTGAAATCGTCCATCACTAGATATTGTTGAATAAAGTCGTTATTTTGTTTTTTTGGTGCACAAAAAGTATTCTCGTCGCTTCATAACATTAAGGTTGAACCACTGTAGTCACATGAACTGATTTAAATATGTCTTTAGTATAGCTTTCTGGGCGTTTGAAAGTGTAAATTGTCTTGCTGTCAATGCAGGCCTCACTGAGGAACAGTTAAGAGTTTATGAACGAATCCAAAATACTATTACACAACTTGCATGTATCTTTCTCAACTAATTTGATTCCAAAACTGACTGTTTACTGGATACTCACCAAGATGGGCATTTTGACATAATTTTGTGGGTGTTTGACTGTTTAAATGTAGTAAGCCAGTCATTTTGGTACTTGTGACTCACAAGCTGCCCGGTGTGAGTGCGAAACCTGTGAGAATTAGTAAAATTATGTGCAATACAAGCCCTGTTTAACCTGAGCGACTGAGAGGCGGGTGCATGTCACTTCGCCATCGAAGAGAGCTAGAATGCACTGCTGACATTATTGCCTGTGCCTGTGGTACACTGCAAAAAATGCTGTTCTTACTTAGAATTTTTGTCTTGTTTTTAGTCAAAATATCTTAAAGTTCTTAAATCAAGAAGAATTTTCTTGACAAGTACAAATTATTTTCTTGTTTTCAGGAAAAATAAATCAAAATTAAGCATGTTTTTCCTTAAAACAAGCAAAATAATCTGCCAATGGGGTAAGCAAAATAATCTTATTCCAAACTGAAAACAAGATTATATAGCTTATTCTTGGTTTGAAATAAGATTATTTTGCTTACCCCATTGGCAGATTATTTTGCTTGTTTTAAGGAAAAACACTTAATTTTGACTTATTTTTCCTGAAAACAAGAAAATAATTTGTACTTGTCAAGAAAATTCTTCTTGATTTAAGAACTTTAAGATATTTTGACTAGAAACAAGACAAAAACTCTAAGTAAGAACAGCATTTTTTGCAGTGTAACAAAACGGACCGACTCGGAATCGGAAAGACATAAGACTGACCGCCCAGTCACCAGGCCAATCATGCAATCGGTGCATCTCTACAAAGAACCGCTTCATATGAGTTATTTGTCCAGGAACCTGACCATACTGGGTGCACTATATCAGACACTGTTTTCACCTGCTGGACCATAAAAACAATGAAAAAAAGATGCACAAAATCATTAAAAAAGAAGATGCACAATAAAGGAGGGACCTGAACTACATCTACAGACCATAAGATGACCTAGAAACCACATAGCAACACCCTGGCAACAACCCACTATAGTGTCAGTTACACATAAGCCACAAGCAAAAATTCTGAAAATGTAAACATCTTTCCAAAACACTGTTTCCCGCTCAACTGTTTTCATGTGCATATTTGTAAACATCAAAAATATGCCTACATCTTTAATCCAGCATACATTAGCTCACAGATCTAAAATGAACACTTGTTTTTACAAATGCAACAATTAAACCAGCAATGGTCTGTGCATCTTTGTCTACCTAACTACATATCTGTCCATCTATCTAACTGTCTGCATCTCTAATGATCTGTCTGTCTATCTGTTTATCTCTCTCTCTCTTTGGACATGTATAGTTTTGGTTAATTGAGGCAGTGGTGTTCTAGTTGTCGAGTCCTCAAGTGTGAGTTTTCTCTGTACTTCTCTATTTTCAGGCGTTAGTAAGTAGATCTGACACAGTGTTGGAGTCAAATACCAACAGTCCTACTACCTAATTACTAATACATTATTTTTCTTCAGTCACCCCCTTCAAAACGGAACCGAACGTGGCCTGTTTGTACCCCGAGTAAGGCTGTGTCGCTCTCCACTGCTGTCCTGTTTTCTGACCTTTCAAAATGGACCCAAGTCCCACCCCGTCCTCTCACTATAACATCAAAGCTCAGCGTCCTTAAATTAGAACGAAGCAGATAAACACTTCAGTTACTAGTTAATGCATTAACACATCTTCACAGAGCAGTTTTTAAACAAATGACATGAATTTGATTTATTAACTAGACAAAGGCAGTAGATGCGAAACCATTTATATACTGGTTTTGTTTGATTAGCATGCATTTATCTTGTGCTACCAAAACAGCAACATATTGAGTATAAATTAATCACATTATCCATAAGGATACATAACTTATTCAAGTAATTCTCAAAGCTGTATTGCACTTATCTGGTCATCCAATTCATACATTTTATTTTTTCATTTCTAAAGAAAATGAGAGTGGTTAGGCCTACTTACAAAACTCACTGCGCCTTGATGCTTGATTCAATGCAAATCTGTGGGATTTAATGCAAGTCACCCATATTATTCCAAGAGGAATAAAATCATAACCAACACGCCTCAAGAAGAAGCATGATTTGAGGAATTATTCATGTCTGGAGCACAAGAGCTGCAGGATGATGGGAATAGTGATACTTAATTTAGTAAATACCACTAATTAAGCCTACTGGTCAGTAAAAACAAAACCCCCCTACTTCTGTTTCTATTCTAAGCATTTTAAAAATGTTTGGACTGTTTTAACATTAAAATCAAACTACTGGAATGATGAAGCATCTGATGACTTGCAGAGAACACAAACTCTGTTCCTCTAAGAAATGAATGCAAATAACCTAAAATCCCCAACATGTCTGAAGTCACATCACTGACCCTCAGACCATAATGTACTGTATTAATCATTCATTGGATATTAGTCAATCATGGCATTTTTATTCCAAGGCTGACACTCTGTAAAAAGCAACATAAAAAAACCACTTGAAAGATGTCTCAACTGACTTTCAGTTCTTTCCAAATAAAACCAAAAGCAATCCCGCACACTATCAGAGCTTACAAAAGTATTAAAAAATTTTTTATTAATCACTGCAAATGTGATTGTTCATGAGTTCAGCTGTTTTTTTATATATATTTTGAGCTTTGAATTGTTTATCTAGATATGTCTGATGAAGGTCATTGGACCGAAACATTGTGATAAATGTGGGGATTTTCGTTTGTTTTTGATTTTTGACTTTTTTGGTGCTCTCTCCTACGCATCTATTACCTGCAGGTGTGCGAGGGTAATCGCTCAAATAAAATAAAATGTAAAAATTTGAGTTAAAAACTACACTTAACTTGACAGCAAACCCACATGCCTTAAAAAAAATCACTATATACTTACAACAAAACAACAACAAACTGCTCATTTCAAATTCCAAGAGTCAGAGTGAATGGAAAATAAAATGTTTATAAATAAAATAAAAATGATGTTGCCTGGGTCAACATCATTATTGGTCCTGGAATACAACATTTACTGTATGACAACCAACATTAGGCCCTCTAGTTTACGGGTTAGATGTTTTTTTCCCCAGACAAGACTGTTGTTATAGGAACACTGTTTTCTCTGTAAAACCAGGATGTGTGTCAAGTCACCATTACTTTACCACAGACGCCGAAGTCTCTCTTTCACAACACAACTATTAAACGGCAAGGGCACAAAGTTTATTGCGTCTAGATTTCACAATTTGGCAAAAGGTCATATGATAATCAATTTGGCAACACCATCTCTGAAGCATCCATACTATTTATAATGCATTATAAAGATATTCATAATTAATTATTTAAACAGCTAATTAAAATTAAGCTATGTCAAGACCAAAAGCTTAAAGGATTATAATGCATAATGTCTTATATTATTAGATGCGTTACTGAAACATTGTGTGTTATGTGAACAGATCTGTGACAAATTGCTTTGTTAGTCACTTTGGATAAAAGTATATAGATGCATAAATGTAAATATGATTAATAGATTATAACAGAATTATTTATGAAAAAATTTGTATAATAGAGCACTGTCAAATAATTACAGTATAATGCATTATTATGCAGGTTTCATAGAAATTGCTGCTATAAATTCATACTGTATGTGGCCAAAACGACACACAGTTTGCCCATTATTTTACCAAAAGCATCATCGGTTGATTTCTGAACTTCTTTCTGTACATGTGAAAATGTTCTTATAACGTGTCTAAAAACATTGTGTGTATGCATTGTGAACTGTACCAACAACCAACCAACATATTTAACGTACATTTGGTGAATGCAAAATCTATTTAATGAACAAAGGGCTGATTAATAAGCGTTTCTTTTATAAATAACACAAACATTGGGTATTCCTGGAAATGCACAGGAAGGTAACACACACACACACACACGCCACACGCACACACACACGCACACACACACACACACACACCACACCACAAACACACAGTAAAGCTGTGTTCCTGTTCCTGTTGCACAAATATTATAAAGTTATTAGGAAGGCATCTTGAACAAAGGAAATAAAGAATACAACAGAAACAGATTGTGAAAGCTTAAGTAAGAAGTATGAAGACACTCTGTGACACTGAACTGAAAAAAATATAAATAATTTCCTCTCACTAAAGAAGTGCATGTCACTTTACAGTGGTGAAAACATTGGAAACAAAATATATCTAAATATTTTTTAGTCTGTTTGCAATATAATTTGTCTGTCTGATATTCTTTTGTCACATTGCCGAGCGTGAAGTGTGGAGCATTTTCTCAAACTTACCAAGGGTTTGAGATCTGTGATCAAATGTCATTTTTGCTCTCCTGTGGATGCACTGGCCTGTGGGACCTCCTGACAGAAATGAATTCATTCAAAGTTTGAATCATAGTGAAATCAAAATCAAGATCACATTGCAATACGGCCTGGATGACTCACTGAACATTCATTTTTACAACATTTATCTGCTTTTATCCTCTACTGCACTTTAAATAAATACAAACAGTTGCAGAGCCTCTGCACTCTGCACTAAAAACATCGCTCACCAAACACCAGAGTGTGGTTCAGTGTGGTTAATGTTGTTAATGCAGTAGAAATAGAAAATTGCTTTGCCAACACTGAAAATACACAAGCCTCAAGAGTTAAAAGAGAACTTGTGAACAGGCGATGATGTTCTGTGTAGAAATCAAGCCTAAAATGACCCGGGGTCATTTCAGGTTAACTAACAAGCAGTACAAATATTTTATAATTTCACTAAATTAAAAATTAATTTTGAATTAATTAACAGGTCAGCACACAGATATTTGTGCTGGGGAAGAGGGTTTTGCATCACTTTGAATGAAAAATTGATTAATATACAAGTTAAGTAAACAATGAACCAGTGAATAAACCTTACTATTATATATTATTACTAAAATCACTAATAGTCACACTTCAAAGAGTCAATGTCACTGAAATTTGCTCATGCTGTTTATTTACAAGCATAACTACAACCTTTAGCAGATGTGTGTTGTGCATAATATGCAATGAGCAATACTTACATTTTCTTATATTTTATGCAGAAGCTAGATGACCTGAAATATATACTAGACATGCTAAACTCCATCTAAAACAGCCTTTATTAACTGAGAGATAACATGGAATAACTGCACTTTCTAAAATGACTTGTCATACCGCATGAGCTTTTTAACATGAACATCTGAATGCAAAAATTGATCAAAATGCTAAATAAAACAAGAAAGTACCCAAGTTATAGATTCATATGATTTTAACCTGAATTTTGACATTGATAAAACAATATTCTGCAATATCCTAAATATTCTCTGTGGGCAGAAACAGAACAAGTCTGTTTCTGCCCACAGAGAATATTTAGGATATTGCAGAATGAATGTAGTCAGTCTATAGACTAATTAGATAAAGTGTACTTTGTAAAATGTTTCTTAAAACTTAAAACCGAAATGAGTCATGCATCATTCTTTCACACTTATTTTGAGTTTGAGCCTCCCAGTTTTCTTGATCACTGACCATCTACATGACCATGACTTCACACGTTCTGTAAATAGCAGCGCCTGATAATATGCAAACTGCACATTGACAGCAACACTGCATGCTTGAACACAAACACGCAGCTGAAATGAGCTGTTAAAAACACTGCTGATTCAGTGTGACTGAAGGGTGTAGCAGACACTTCTCTAATCGTCATAAGAGAAAAAAACACTGTCAGATTGAACTAAAACAATCAAACCGTGTGCACACATACACGCACACATACTCAGCTGAGTTTGAATGCAATAAAGCTGATAAGCCACTTTTTCTCCACTTCCCCAAATTTCTACATGCGGCTCATCTTTCTGTCCATCAGACAGTCATATTTCTCATTCTGACGGACGGACAGCGTGGCTCGGTTCGACTGATGGACATGAGGTCTCTGCTGACACTGACAGGTAAAAACACAAGAGATTATGCAGCATCATCTTATTATCTGATTCTGTGTAATGGGATGATTTGACTAATTCTTGACGTAAAATGTTGAAGTCTAATTCAAATCAGCCAGTTTGCAGTTTTCATGCAACAGATGAGAGACAAATTATTTAATGAGCATTGTTTGTCTGGTTAATATATTAACTTTAAATGTTAACAATTATCCAAAAATGATCAAATTTCATTGCAAACTTATATTATTTTTGGTTATGTTTGCACTAATATAACAATTTTGTAACACAGATTTGCATTACACCACCACAAACAATTTTTTACAAATATTTTGAAAGATATGCAAAACTACTTTCAAAACTACTTTTGTAGCCAAAACTTTGCTTAACTTATGATGGACAATACCAGCATATAATTTCAAAATTAGAAATGAAAGTTTGAGTGAAGTCAGGAAAAGCATTAAATACCAATGCATAAGTTAAAATGTCAGAGAATATTAATACAAATGCTTTTTTGCATTCTTTTATAATGTAATATTTCTTTTAAATTACAAATTATTTATTTATACTTAAATTACATATCTTGTCAATTGATTAATGCCTATTTTTTTTTCTAAAAATAAAATTATTCTTCAAACAGATTTTATATATACCTTACACAATGTGACCTCGTCAATATTCAAAAATATTTTGCCAATAAGTCAGAATTAAGTCTTCCAGTGAGATTTCTACTGAAAGACAGATGTACAGAAATACATCTAAATGAAATCCTGGTGTGGTCATGGATTATCTGGACATGAACACTGAAAACACAACAGGCCAGTGACTCTTGAGTCACGATTAACCCAAAACTGACTGGGTGCGGCCGTCTCATTTCAATGAAGCTGCAAATTAAAATTAAAAATGTAGATTCTTAGTGCAGAAATAACCTGATTTATCTTTTTATGTCACAGTGTTGCTGGCTCTCATAAGAGAAGACAACGGACAAAGCCAAAATAAACCAACAGGTATATTCACACTTTTTCATTACGCACAAGACAACTGAAAAAAACTTAACATGCTATCAAATCTATTATAAGCATCACTTCACCCAACCAGTATCCTGATGTTTCTAGCATCAGTACATGTTTAAATGTCTATTGTGTATGAAGTACCTCAACTGATGGTCATTTATAATGAAGCTCCAACCTGGTCCAGAGTAGTTCCTGTCGTAGTTCCTCGAGAAGGTCCGAGTAAACGATGCAGGGTGTGTCCGCTGAAGACCGAACAGCATGACTCCTAATTAATAATAAAACACATCAGATTATTTTGTAAGATCTGCAGATCTTTCTGAGGAATCTGAATGTTAGAAACCAGCAGCTCAAGTTTATTTTTAACAAGATTCCCTGATCACTTGTGCACATTTCACATCGATTAGACAGTCAAAAACTACACTGAACTCAACAGAATACCTTAAATAAAAAACAAAAAAATTAAAAAAAAAACAGGGTGAAAATGGTGAAAAGCTACATTATGACATTTTAAATAAAGCAAAAAAAAAAAGTCTAAGAATCTGATAGAGGATAAAAATGAAAAGGTCTATTTTTTCAAATAAATGCATAAATAAGTGCATAAATTATTTATTTATGCATTTATAAATGCATAAATGTGCAAGTGAATTAATTAATATATATAAACTTTATTACAGGCTCTAGACCCAACAACAAGACCAACAACATAACAGAAGGAATAGATACATAAACACATAAAAACATATTTTGATTCATGAGAGTCTTAACAGGCACCCATACCAATGTTTCCACAAATATGATTGATCTAACCGAGCTGCACCTAGGGCTTGTGAGCATCATCATAATACAATTTTGAGACTCATCAAGTCGGGACATGAACTTAAACATTAGGTTCCTCAAGAGAGCCTGTAAAGTGCTTAGCCCTGAGTCACAAAAGAGCTTACTTGCACTGCTACTCCTAGGCTTTTCTAGCAGTATCCTCAGGCAGTCATTATATGCTACCTGAAGTTTGCGCATGGTCTAATAAATGCACCTTTTACAAACTTTTCCAATTATTATATTTGTTGAGTGCACAGCACTAAATCACCATGGTTTTCAATTAATTTTCACTTATTGTAATCATATTTTACAATAATAAAGTAGTCCGACAACCTGGCGTTACAGAAGACGTGTCTCTTTAAGTGTCTGTTTTCTTTCTCTCAGTGTCTCTCCTGCCGAGGTTCCCCGATGTGTTTGTTGGAGATGACATCACTCTGATCTGTAAAGGAGGGAGTGGAACGATAAAATGGTTCATTAATGGAGCACAACAATCACATCAGGATTATTTAATGGTTCTTACAGCAGTGACATCAGATAACAGCAGGGAGTACGAATGTGAGCGGGGCGGATTGAAGAGCAACAAGTTACCAATCAATGTCCTGGGTATGAACACCATCCTAGACGACACTTAACGTTCCCTCACAATCATCTGTTTCTCCTGCTGTTTCTCATAATGTCTCTCTTTCAGAGCTGGAGCCTCACGCTCAGCTCACTCCATCTATAGGTGGCGCTGTGATGTCCAAAGGCGATGGAAGAAACCTGGTGCTGCAGGTGGACGATGATCCGAAGGGCTGGGCGTGTTTTGTGTTGCGGGGAGAGAAGGGCTTCAGAATACAACCCGCTGTTGATGAGAAGAGGAAGAGAGCTGTTATATTTGCAGAATTAAAAGAGGCAAAAAGAGCAACTTTCTGGTGCAAGAATGATACAAAACGAAGTAATGCGGTGACACTGAAAATGACAGGTGAGTCCTTCCTCCTTCTGTTGTATTTCAGATCACCTGAGTAGTTAAAGGGATAGTTCACCCAAAAATTAAAATTGTGTCAATATTTACTTACCCTCAAGTAGTTCCAAACCTGTTTGAATTTCTTTCTTCTGCTCAACACAAAAGACATTTTGAAGAATATGGGTAACCAAACAATTGATGGGCCCCATTGACTTCCATAGTATGGAAACAAAAATACTATATGGAAGTCAATGGGGCTCATCAACTATTTAGTTACCCATATTTTTCAAAATATCATCCTTTGTGTTCAGCAGAGGAAATAAATTCATACAGGTTTGGAACAACTTGAGGCTGAGTAAATGATGACAGAATTTTAATTTTTTGGTGAACTATCCCTTTAAATATTCACTTTCATGTTGTTCCAAAACTGTATGATTTTCTTTCTTCTGTGGAAAACAGGAGATATTTTTACTTTTTGTGTCCATGCAATGAAAAACCACCAGACTCTGCTGACTATAATTGTATGGACAAATAAACTTTGAGACATTTTTTAAAACAAACATGTAAAAGAGATTCACATTATCATACGATTATCATAACATCATTAATTCTGGTAAAACTAAGTGAAACACATTTACAGAAGAAGGGACTGCATTAATATTACATACAGTGATCGCACATCTTATGTTGCATTTGTAGTCCACTTCTCAATGCAAACTGCTGTCTTTCCTGGAAAACTCTTTCTCTGACCACAAGTTGTCAGCTAGTTCCCATCAGTCTTACATGCTAATAAACATGTTAAGAAAGTGATGTTAGACTGAATTTTGTTTGTCAAGGTTAAACTCACAGAGATAAACAGCTAAATATGCAAAAGCCACAATCTTATTTTCACAATAATTAATTTCTGACTCCTTAATTCTGGTCCTTATTTTAATTTTTTTTTTTTTTTACAAACAATATCTTCAAAATATCAATGAAGACTTATAACAGCCATGAGACTAAACTGCAGAGCAAATGGAAACTGATTCTCAGATGTTGAGAAAAGGACACCTCACATCCCTTTTTCTTAAACAGCCAATCGCTTTTAGTTATTTCAGTAACACTACGATTTGATACTTGGTTGCACAAGGAATGTTCTCATTCTAGAGAGCATTTGATTAGACAGAAATTTTAATACGCCTGTGAGTGCAACATTATGTCATATATTTAGTTTTCCCAGAACAAAAAGACTGTAACTTTAAATCTGCTAAAAGTTTGTCAGGTTTCACTTGTAGCATATAGATGAGTTCAAAGCTAGACATGAATTCAAAGCCATCTTTAATTTGATGGGATGTGTAAATGAAGTTCTCGCAGCAGTAGATGATGGATGTGTCATCTGACCTGTGTTCTGTCTGTGTCTCTCAGAGCTCAGGGTGATGTTGGAGCCTCCGGCCGTTCCTCCACTGTTGGGGGAGAGTGTGGCTCTCAGATGTGTAGTCTGGGGTGGAGGGAAAGTGGAAAATGCTGTGTTCTTTAAGGATAATAAGTCAGTCTCAAACGAAATGAAAGACACATACATCATCACCAGCGCCACACAAGATCAAACCGGCAAGTACAGCTGCCGCGCCACCTACAGGTACAGCCACATCAGTCCAGACGCTGCCCGGCAGGAAGGAATCTCTGATGCCCAGGAGTTAAAAGTTATAGGTAAACACTACAATAACTGCCTTACCTCACCCCTTCATTTATACACAACCACTAATATTGCATGTACTAACAAAAAATAGTACTCTAGTATTAATTAGTTAGTATTATAGTTAGTATTAATTAGTATTATAGTTAGTATTAATTAGTAAGTATTGCTGGTACCATGGCATTCATTAATATAAGTAAGAGTGCCATGCAGTACTTTAAATAATAATAATAATGAAAAATATAGCTGCAAGCTGCCATTAAGGGACCAAACACATAAAATCAAGAAATAAGTAAAATCATGAGAAAATACTGCATTTTATTGCATATACTTTATTGTAGTTAGCGGCGGTTTAATATTTTGTTGTTATAGCGCCACCAACAGGCGCAATCCCAACACATTTTTTATAAGTCCTCAGAGTGTGCCAATAAATGTGTACAATTTGGTTAAAATATCTAATTTTGTTGAGTTATAAACATGTGTATGTATGAGTACAAAAACTATGATTGAATTTTTTGCCACTTACTACCAAAATTTTGGCATTTGGGCTTTATGATGTAGACGTTGAACTATGTTTCAGAATTTCCAATTGTGGTTTAGTCTCGATCGGACTAACAGTTTTGAAGATATTTGCAAATGTTGTTTTAAAGTTAAATCGCAACTTTGAACAAACCATAAGGGGAAACCTAGCATGTTAGGTATCGTTGGACTTGGCAAGGATTCAGGAATCTAAGGAGATGAAAATAAATCAACCACATGAAAATAAGTCAATCATTTACTAGGCGGCACTGTCTCGAAACTTTTCTGTCTCCTTCAGGGCATCGTGCTGATGACCCATACCGAGTTTCGTAATGATACGCTAATGCATTAAAAAAATACAGCATTTTGCTACAAAATGCTAAATGGTCGACACCCAAAATGGCTGATATGGTAAAATTGGATATCACTCAACTCAGCATGTTGCCCTGAATCTAACATTTTTGGCCAAACCGTTTGGAAGTATTTTTGCTATCTCTGGACCAGTAGGTGGCGCTGTGCCGAAACGCAGCACGTAGCCTCAGGTCATGCTTGTGATGTACCAAGTTTGGTCAAAATACACTAAAACGATGCGGAAATATAGTCTTGCGTCCAATTTGGCATGCTCTTCTTCAGATTTGTTTGCGCGTTATTCGAGAATCAAAAGCTTTTTGGGTTTATCACAAAGCTTTTGATAATTTTTTGCCAGCATAGTCTGAAGATGATCTGATATGATTTTCATTAAAATTGGAGCAACCATCAAAAAAATTGTTTTTTTTTGGTGGGAAAAGTTACCTGCATGAAGTTGGCCCCCCACATGCTCCAAATTCGCCCAAAATAGTCTCAATCATTTGTGCTTCGTTTGTGCTGGTTTGTGCCATTAAAGTTTTGTTTGTGCTGCTTTCGATTTTAAAATATTAGACTTTGAATTATAGGCGATGACGTCACTCAGCCCCCCATATGCTCCAAATTCGCCCAAAATAGTCTCTTTTGTTTTGTGCTCCGTTTGTGCTGGTTTGTGCTGGTAAAAGTTTAGTTTGTGTTGCTTCGGGTTTTTTTTTTTTTTTTTTTTTTAGATATGCCTGTTAAAATAATATTTATAAAATCTCAGGTCACTCAGCCCCCCACCCCACATAGGCTATGCTTCAAATTCACCCTAGATAGTCTCGTTTGTTTGTGCTGGTGAAATTTTCGTTTGTGCTGCTTCGGTTTTTAAAATATTAAAAAAATTGGCAATTCATTCTGAGGTCTCTCAGCCCCCACATGCTCCAAATTCACCACAAACAGTCGCAATCGTTCGTGCTGATAAAAGTTTCATTTGTGCTGCCTCGCTTTATAAATATTAGACATTGATTGCATTGAAATGAATGACACTGAACGGCTGTAAATGCAAATCACATAAGAGCATATTATAGTGACTATTAGGCTATATACCAAAGCATAGACATTTAACAGAAATAGTAGGAGCAATGTGATTTCAAATTAAGTCTGTTTGCTTTCCTCCTTTTCAGTGACAAGCGTGTGTCAGAAACGGAAAGTTGTTGCATCAAAAAAGCTGCATCAGTCCGTGTAATTCCTTCAATTAATTAGCCTACGTCAAGAAAAAATGACTTATTTAATTGTCTAACTAAACCAAATCGAAAAAACAAATAAAGGCATTCGTTTAATTTGATTTTACTTGAAAATAAACAAAGACAAAAAAGAATTAAGCCTATATAAGACTTTTTTTTTTTTTTTTTTTTTTTGGTTTATGGGTTAAACAAATTAGTTTGCTTTAAAATTCGTTTTCAAATGTGTGGGTGGCCCCTAAAATACTCATTTTGGCTTTATGTGGTCTAAAACAACATTGAGGAATTTTTTATTTATTTGTATTTATTTTATTCTTAAAAGGCCTAAGTAAAACCTAATGATGCAACATGTTTCACTCGTTATTACAAGCAGTTTTTTGTTTGTTTTTTTATAAATAATAACATAATTTGTGTTTCATTGGAAAAACCTAAAATATCAGAAAACAATGGAAGGGATTGCGCAGGCGCCTCCGCGGACAAGATAAGTATTGTTGTGCTCTGCACTATAAATGTAGGCTACATTGGCAAGAAATATATTAAACAACCAATTAGAAAAAAAAAAAAAATTAACTAATATGCAGAGCAGTAGCCTACATCAGATGGGTGTGTGTGATGGGACATGCAAGACATACGTTGAATGGCGTTTCAGGGCGTCACTCATGCGAAACAAATATTAAAGAATAGTCTAATCACATTTTTTACCCATGAATAAAATTACGAAAAATCTAGCTTTATTTTTCAGTTTTCAGTTTTTTTTTACACAAAACAAAAAACAAAAATCAAACTCTTTCTTATTCCTCTTTATTTCTTTTTAAGTAAAAAATCAAATCAGCCTACCAGGTGCACGGATGACGGACCCGGACCCCAATTAAACATCCAATATTGTTATTTCATTATTTCTTTACAAAACCAAAATGAAAAAAAAAAATTAAAAAAAATAAAATATATATATATATATATATATATATATATATATAGAATTATCATCAATTAATTATGTAATCATGATCAATTATCCTTCAGGAAACACAATATTATATAAACCTTTCAACAACGTTGTACTTATTTGTATTTATTATTTATAAAGCACATTTCAATACAACCGAAGTTGTCCAAAGTGCTGTACATTAAAATGGAGAAAATACAAGGCACAATTAATATAAAGCATACAAAACATATTAAAATCGAAAGCAGCACAAATGAAACTTTTACCGGCACAAACCAGCACAAACAATTGAGACTATTTTGCAGACGTTTTGCGTTGGGTGGGGGGCCAACTTCACGCAGGTGGAAAAGTTTCATGACGTCATAGTGTGCATTCGAATTGTACTGAGCCAAGGAATCAGAGGAAAATTTTTTTCGAACCCTTATGGTTCAAAAGTTACAAATTTGGACATATGGTGGTGCAAGAAAGTTTGATCTACAGACACCAAATTTGCTGTAGTTAATGATGAGACTGTCTTCTGTCATTGTGCCAAATTTCAAAACTTTCCCGCAAGCGGTTCTATGGGCTGCTATAGACTCGGATACAACGGATACAACAGGTGCCTTTGATGCTTGGCCCCTAAATATAACAAGTTAATATATTTAAGCAAAAATTTTATAAACAATACACATTATATTGGTATAATAATGATAATTTGATATTTGCAAGTAAGATGAAGCCAGCTAAAATAAATAAAAATAATAAAAGCAACCCATCGCATCCTGCTCTTCTGGTGTTTTCAGCAAAAGCAAGCATACGCTTCACCAGCATAGCCATTATGAGTCAATTCTTTTAATGAATGAGTCAGAACGATTCTAGTCTAACGAATTACTCACTGAATCTGTCAGAGCAGTTACATTTATGCATTTGTTAGATGCTTTTATCCTAATCCAGATACGCATGGGAATTTGACCTTAGCTAACACTGCTGTTCATTTGCTACCAACTGAGTTAGAGGAACAACCACTGAATCAGTTCCTTTGTAAGTCATATTTGTGTGTGGTACAGGTGGACCTCCTGCTGCTACAGTGATTCCAGTGTCTACTACGAGTCTGCGGTGTTCCTGCAAAGATTGTTCTGCCGACTGCACATCTTACCGCTGGTATCGCACACACTTAGATGACTCTTTTGCACGCCAAAAATTTACTGAAAAAGGCCAGGATATTGACATGAAGGAAAGCGGACTGTACAGCTGCCGGCTGGACTGCGGGAAAGGTTTCTCCCGCTTCAGCAAAGTTTACCACTACGAAGGTACCCAAACACACACACACACACTACTTAGACTTCATGTCCATAAGCCAGTGTTTAGTATGATTAAAATTCTGTTGTAGTTGTTTTTATTACTATTTTAAAGGGTTAGTTCACCCAAAAATGAAAATAATGTAATTTATTACTCACCCTCATGTCATTCTACACCCATAAGACCTTCATTCATCTTCAGAAAATTAAGATATTTTTGATAAAATCCGATGGCTCCATGAGGCCTGCATTGCCAGCAAGATCATTTCCTTTTTCAATGCCCAGAAAGCTACTAAAACATATTTAAAACAGTTCATGTGACTCTTGTTTAACCTTAATATTCAACAATCTTTTGTTTCGAATCAGTTGTTTGGAGCGCCAAAGTCACGTGATTTCAGTGAGTAATAAATTACATAATTTTTGGGTGAACTAACCCCTTAAATTATTTTTAGGTTTACATTTTGTTTTCATTTAAATTTTAAAGTTTTAGTAATTTTGTAGTGTTTTTGTCATTTTAAGTAGTTTTTATGTAATTAGTTAGAAATGTTGCTTTGGCAACTTATTGAAATAAAATAGCATGTTTAATTTTTAATTCCAGTTAACATTTATTTTATTTATTTAGTTAATTATTTTTTATGGGTTTTTTTTTTTCTTTCAATGAAACACATTTATTTGTTTATTGTAAGCTGAGGGACGAGTCTAAATTATTTTCTGTGGTAATTAACTGCAGAAACAGTTCTAAAAGTGTCTGCAAGTTCTGAAAGTTTCATGCCAAAACACATGCACACAGAGCTGTATGAACGCTTTTGTTTGCCCTGCATATTCATGTCGACTGCACTGATGTATAAATGCAGTACAGACACTTTCACTTCATGATTTTGTAAGCACACCACTTCTCATTTTAATTTATAACATGAAAACGCATCCTCTCTCTTTCTCGTAGCTCAACCAACACCAGTGCCTGTAAATGTGCTGCCCATCATGGCTGCAATTCTGATGGTTCTCGGGGTGTTGATCGTGGTGCTGGTCGCGTTGAAGTGCAGAAGACGTGGAGAAAGCAGTGTTCAGACGACCGAACGGGATAAAGACAAGAAGACAGGTGGAGTCTATGAGCAAATCCAACTCACCGATCAGGCAGTTTACCACACACTAGGTGAAGGCACAGATAAGGACAAGGGCGAGGGTGGTTACGAAGCTCTACAAAAGAGGCAGGAGGAGACGGTGTACCACACACTAGCACCTGGAGAAGGTCAAAGTCAGGGTGAAGGTCAAGGTGGGTACGAGGCTCTTAAGAACGTGAAAGCCGAGGTGTACCAGACACTGAGTTCAGCTGAATCAAAAACACCGGCAGGAGAATCAGAGGGAGGGTATGAGCAGCTTCCTCAGAAAGCCAAAGATTATGAGGTCATAACAGTAGAAGAAAATCCATATGAAGAACTGAAGGCTGGACAACAGGATAAGAAACAGACAAGCAAAGATAAAGAAGAAGAAAAAGCATCAGATTAATGTTAACCAATAGCCAAACGGCTAATTATGCTGCCTTCACCTGCTATCAGAATTATCTTAAATACAAGTTTCCTAGGTAAAAATAACACATGAACGCCCTCCCATTTCGAAAATTGAATGCGATTAACTTCAGAAGTGGGAATTATCAAATTTCCCATAGCAAGTGAGAGCAGCATTAGTCAATAAAGGTAAAAAGCCTTTCTAAAACCTTGCAAATAGTTAATACAGTTAATTGAGTGCAGGATACTCGACCCCAAAATTAAAATTCTCTCATCATTTACTCATCCTCATGCTGTCGCAGATGTATGACTTTCTTTCTTTAGATGAACATGAAGATTTTAAGAAAAAATAATCCCTGTGAGTCAATATAATACCTGTAGCCTATACAGGGACTTCAAAAACCGCACAAAGTGAACTTGACGGTATTCCAGACGATCCCAACTGATGAATCAATGTCTTCTGAAGCTAAACGATATGTGTGTGAGAGAAAAATACTAATATTTAAACTTTCAAACTAATATTTTAACTATAAACCACAGCTTCCAGCCAACTGTCACAAGTGAAAACACAGCGGTCCGTTACTTCTTCATTATAGATATTGATCTGGGACGGCATAAATCATGAGAGATTTTTCTTTTTTTGGGGTGGGGTATCCCTTTAATATAATGAAGGTTACAATAATAATATGAAATCAATTTCATATCCTCATCTCTGGGATACATAGAGATGCTCTGGAGAGTGAGCATGACTTTAACCTCCATTTTCTAGTCAAAAACCTCCTCAAAAGTATGTCCTGGTGGTGTTTCATAAGATCCCAGAAAATCCACTGCAAACTCACATTCAGACCAGACTCCATTAGGATCTGAAACGCCACTTTAACTCAATTGACTTTACAGACTCAATCTCCAGTGAGTTTGGTCCAGGCATTAGTGGCGAAAAATAACACACTTCACCTTTAAAGAAAGAGACTGTTACTAGGCCTAAGTAAAGAAAGAAATTAAATAAATATATGAGAACATAAACATATATACAGTTAACACAACAAACAAGTTCACAAAATTACAGTTACATATCCACATTCACAGGTTTAGACAATTTTTTTGCAGTTAAGAGAATTCAGATAGGCCTACAATTATATAACAGAAGAAAAGTTAGTTTTGTGCAATAAAGCTGAATGATGGAAAGCACAGAAATCTAAAGGCTATGAATGTATACTATTAGCATCACGCATAAATAAGCACCAAACACACACAACATATAGATTCACCTTAGGCAATTAAACACACATAATTACACAGAATCAGTTATTGCATGAAGTTATAGTTACTGATTGTACAGTTTACGCTATTAAAGTTTATCTGTGGGGCTGAAAAGCATTAACACAATATTAGTAAATGTACTGATTTCTGAGCTTTTTAATAATTTCACTGGTTTAACAATATATTTATTATATAAGCAATGATATATCAAGTAGGGTCATTCTCAGCTTCATCCAGCTTCATGTAAATGCATTTGGATTCTTGTTTAATTTTTATACTATTTCATTCTTTCATAATGTTTGTTGTCAGATCTTAATTATAGTTATTGTGTTTTTATGACAGGTTGAAATAATTTTATATATGCATGTTGTTTTGTAACCTATGTTGTTTTAATAAAGAATTTTTAAGAATAAAAAGCAATGCATTTTCTGTTTGTTTAATTGAAGATGTAGCCTATATCAAAATGACCACAGCTTTACAACGGAAGGCAATATTGCAATGCAACTGTAGTTCAGTCTTTCTCCACTAAAGGGCAAACTGGAGCCCATCATCAAACCTGCTCCTGTCGAAGTTCACCACTAGAGGTCACTGCAGGATTGATTTGGGTTCCTGGTTTCACTCACTGGTCAGTCATTTTGCTTTTGCCCTTGATTATACAGTTTATTCCTGTTCCATGTTAATTCTGAGTGTTCAAATTAAATTGTGTATAAATTAAGCCATGTTTTTTTCTCTGGTGTAACTTGATACGGATTCATTGCTTTTTCCTGACTACGTACGTCTGCATTTTTAGTTTGACCATCATTTATGAATCACAGAATCAAACGGATCCTAACTCCACTTCTGATGCATTATCACCACAATAATACACCATAAATTATTAATGTGGATCCCAAATGTAGCTTAAGAGCTACCAGAATACCTACTATTGTAAACATACACACACAAAATGAATTTAATAACTATTAACTAGTAAATGCATAGAAATTCATTTCTATTATAAACAATGATATAGCAGTAGTTTTAGTATGTGTATAATGAAATCAGGATTTTGACCTTTTGACCTATTTGAACAACTGCAGCAATGATAATAATAATCAATAATAAATAAGTTGCTTCATCACATTTTTATATACATTCACATTTCACAACATCAAACAAATGCGAATGAATCAAACCTCAAGAAACAAAGAGAAACAAAAACACAAATTGCAGTTATGTGTTACAGGAATGTCCTACAGATAGATGGAATTAGACTGGATAGAAGTGACTAGATTATCTTAATTATTCAGAGAGATTCATATGGAATCTGCTTGATTTATATTACACTAAAATGTAAATTCTTTCATCATTAGCTCGATTGAAAGTCTACAAAATCAAAAGGTTTGACCATAATGGCAGCTGGTTGGCTGATCCGCAGGAGGAAATTGCGAATTGCACTACAGAGGAAAAAATAAAAAATACTTTTTTTTTTTTCCCATGGAGGGAACAAGCTTCCATAGTTTGTGGAGTATCACTGTGGATTGCTGCTGCATGTAGGAGAGCTGCATAAGGTATGGAGCAGCAAGAAAGCACAAAGACGTCACTATTTCTTCATTCACAGACTGCACAAGCGGTGGAACATTAAGGTAATTTGTGACAACATTATGAAGCTAGAGCTGCTACCAAACTGACCTGACAAACTTACACAGCTATTTAAAAAAGATGTGCGCACTCTTTAAAAAAGAGAATTGTTATGATTTATAATGTTCATGTTCGAATGTGTGGAAATGTCTGTTAAGCTTGTGTTTATGTATGTAGCATGTTTATTGAAGCCTGAAAATGAAACTCATGGTTCCAAATGGACTAAAGAGCGCTGTTGCTTAAACTCGATATGTTGCAAAAACTGAAAAAAGATAATGATCTCAAGATTAACATAGACTTTGAAAGATAGGTTAAAGCACCTTTGAGAAGTTCAAAATCTACTGTAAAGAAGCAAAAGAATCCAGTTGTATTACCCAATGAAGAGAGAAAACCATGAAACAAGGTTTTAAGCCAAATCTCTGTGGGTGGAGGAGTTTCCTGCTATTGTCAATGAGTGGCTGAAACAATATCAAAAGGAAATCAGTGCGCTAACAGTCGTACGTCAAACCGAAACAGGTCTGGCTCTACTAAATGCAAATCATCTGCCCAATGAGTGTGAGCATGCGGAGATGGAAAGAGACCCACGTGATGCCAATTCAGTATCTTAAAAAAAAAAAAAAATCAAAGAAACGAACAATTGGAAAGGACATGCTGGTAAGGTTTGGTACATTCCCCATCATCAGTGTACCACCCCTCTAAAGGTAAGTTACATGGAGCAGAATTCAAGGGAACTTCTTTAAACAGTCAGTAACTCAAGGTTTAGACCAGTTTAGAGCCAGTTGCCTTATGACTGAGATCCATTTGACTACTAGCTGGGATGATTCCTTCAGTTCTTGGATCGAATGGGATACTGCTCTGGATCAAACAAATGTTTTTACAGTTGACTAATGTTTGAAGCCACATGATTTTGGACAATCTGTTCAAGCTAAACCACACAAATTTAAGATGCCAGTGAAAGTTCTGTGAACTAAATTAGATTTCCCAATTTTCACTTTCTGACAGACAGCGTGGCTCGGTTCGAATGATGGACATGAGGTTTAAGCTGACACTGTCAGGTAAAAACACAAGAGTTTATGCAGCATCATCTTATTGCCTGATGATTCTGTTAATATTTAACACATTCATGTTAAAGTTTAATCCAAAACAACCAGTTTGCAGTTTTCATGCAACAGAAGAGGCAAATTATTTAATGAGCATTGTTTGCCTGGTTAATATATTGATCTTAAGTTATAATAAATGATGATAATTTCACTGCAGACTTCACAGAAATATTAATTATATTATTTTGGGTGATGTTTGAACTAATATGATAATTTTGTTACACAGATTTGCATTATACTGCCAATTGTTTTTACAAAGATATTTTGAAAGGTTATTTTCAAATTGTTGTATTTGTAGCCAATATTTTGCACAATTTATGATGCACAATATCAGCACATCATTTCAAAATATGAAATGAACGTTTGACAGAAGCCAGAAAAAGTATTAAATAGCAGTAAATAAATGTTATGCATTAAAATGTATTCAAAATGCTTCTATTTTGCATTCTTTTTAAATATATGTATTAAACAAAATATGAGGAAAATATTTTATTAAAAAAATTAAATGTGAAGGAAAAACTAAACTAATTAAAGGGATAGTTCACCAAAAATGAAAATTCTGTCATTACTCATGTCGTTCCAAATCCATAGAGTTTCGTTCATCTTCGGAACACAAATGAAGATCTTTTTGATGAAATCTGAGAGCTTTCTGTCCCTCCATAGACAGCTACCGACTACCACACTGACGCTTCAAAAAGTTCATTAAGAGATTTTCTGAAGAGACTCGATTACTTATGATAAACAGATTTAATTTAGGCTTGCAACCTACAGCTGCAGGTTTTATTTTATATGCCGATAATGGTCTAAGATGTTTGGGCCCAAAAAGTTTATACAGCATGTTCTGATCAATATTCAGAAATGTTTTACCAATGAATTGACAAATAAGAATCAAGATTATGGAATAAGTTGTAATGAAAGATAAATGTTCTGTGATACATCTAAAATGAAATCCTGGTGCGTGGTCGTGGATTATCTGGACTTTGGACACAAACACTGAAAACACAACAGGCCAGTGACTCATTTCAATGTCAATGAAGCTGCAATGAAAATTAAAGATGTAAATTCGCAGTCCAGAAATAACCTGATTTATCTTTTTATGTCACAGTGTTGCTGGCTCTCATAAGAGAAGACAACGGACAAAGCCAAAATAAACCAACAGGTATATTCACACATTTTCATTACTCAATGCATAAATTCAGATTCCCGAGGAATCTGAATGTTAGAAACCAGCAGCTCAAGTTTATTTTTAACAAGATTCCCTGATCGATTAGACAGTCAAAAACTACACTGAACTTGAAGCCCTTAAATAAAAAAACTGCAAAAAAAAAAAAAAAACCACAAGGCAACTTTTTAGCAATGTTGCTGAGCGATGTTGTTTGGGTACTTTCCTATTGAGAATGGACAACAAATTTCTATCTGGATACTTTAAATTTAAATTCTCAATGAGAAAGTGCCAAAGTAAAATCGCTCGGCAACACTGATCAAAAAGTTGCCCTGTGTATCATCACCTTAAGAGTCTGAGAGAGGATGAAAATGAAAAGCTATATTATAACTGTTTAAATAAATGTATAAATGCACCTTTTAAATGTCCATTCCAGTAAGAAAACTTTTCCAATAACTCCAATTATATTTTTTGTTGAGCACACAGCAGTAAATCACTGAGGTTTGATTTATTGTCAATAAATAAATCAATCATATTTCACAATAATAAAGTAATCAGACAACCCTGGCGTTACAGAAGACGTGTCTCTTTAAGTATCTGTTTTCTTTCTCTCAGTGTCTCTCCTGCCGAGGTTCCCAGATGTGTTTGTTGGAGATGACATCACTCTGATCTGTAAAGGAGGGAGTGGAACGATAAAATGGTTCATTAATGGAGCACAACAATCACATCAGGATTATTTAATGGTTCTTACAGCAGTGACATCAGATAACAGCAGGGAGTACGAATGTGAGCGGGGCGGATTGAAGAGCAACAAGTTACCAATCACTGTCCTGGGTATGAACACCATCCTAGACGACACTTAACGTTCCCTCACAATCATCTGTTTCTCCTGCTGTTTCTCATAATGTCTCTCTTTCAGAGCTGGAGCCTCACGCTCAGCTCACTCCATCTATAGGTGGCGCTGTGATGTCCAAAGGCGATGGAAGAAACCTGGTGCTGCAGGTGGACGATGATCCGAAGGGCTGGGCGTGTTTTGTGTTGCGGGGAGAGAAGGGCTTCAGAATACAACCCACTGTTGATGAGAAGAGGAAGAGAGCTGTTATATTTGCAGAATTAAAAGAGGCAAAAAGAGCAACTTTCTGGTGCAAGAAGGGTACACAACGAAGTAATGCGGTGACACTGAAAATGACAGGTGAGTCCTTCCTCCTTCTGTTGTATTTCAGATCACCTGTGCAGTTAAAGGGATAGTTCACCCAAAAATTAAAATTCTGAGATCATTTACTAAAGTTGCTTTAAACCTGTTTGAATTTCTTTCTTCTGCTCAACACAAAAAAAGACATTTTGAACGAAATGGGGCCCATCAATTGTTTGGTTACCCATAGACTTCCATAGTATGGGAACAAAAATACTATCTGGAAGTCAATGGGGCTCATAAAACTATTTAGTTACCCATATTTTTCAAAATATCATCCTTTGTGTTCAGCAGAGGAAATAAATTTATAGAGGAAAGAAATTTATATTTATTTTCACAATAATTAATTTCTGACTCCTAAAAAAATTATTTACAAACAATATTTTCAAAATATCAATGGCTTCTCATGAACAGCCATGAGACTGAATTGCAGAGCAAATGGAAACTGATTCTCAGATGTTGAGAAAAGAACCTCACGTCCTTTTTTCTTAAACAGCCAATCGCTTTTAGTGTATTTCAGTAACACTATGATTTGATACTTGGTTGCACGAGGAATGTTCTCATTCTAGAGAGTATTTGATTAGACAGAAATTTTAATACGCCTGTGAGTGCAACATGATGTCATCAGTATATTTTCATCTGTTTTCCCAGAACAAAAAAACTGTAACTTTAAATCTGCTAAAAGTTTGTCAGGTTTCACTTGTAGCATATAGATGAGTTCAAAGCTAGACATGAATTCAAAGCCATCTTTAATTTGATGGGATGTGTAAATGAAGCATCAGCTCCTCGCAGCAGTAGATGATGGATGTGTCGTCTGACCTGTGTTCTGTCTGTGTCTCTCAGAGCTCAGGGTGATGTTGGAGCCTCCGGCCTTGCCTGCACTGTTGGGGGAGAGTGTGGCTCTCAGATGTGTAGTCTGGGGTGGAGGGAAAGTGGAAAATGCTGTGTTCTTTAAGGATAATAAGTCAGTCTCAAACGAAATGAAAGACACATACATCATCACCAGCGCCACACAAGATCAAACCGGCAATTACAGCTGCCGCGCCACCTACAGGTACAGCCACATCAGTCCAGACGCTGCCCGGCAGGAAGGAATCTCTGATGCCCAGGAGTTAAAAGTTATAGGTAAACACTACAATAACTGCCTTACCTCACCCCTTCATTTATACACAACCACTAATATTGCATGTACTAACAAAAAATAGTACTCTAAAGTATTGCTGGCACCATGGCATTCATTAATATATGTAAGAGTGCCATGCAGTACTTTAAATAATAGTAATAATGAAAAATATAGCTGCAAGCTGCCATTAAGGGGCCAAACACAAAAGCAGCAAGAAATAAGTAAAATCATGAGAAAATACTGTATTTTATTGCATATATTTTATTGTAGTTAGTGGCGGTTTAATATTTTGTTGTTATATCGCCACCAACAGGTGCAATCCCAACACATTTTGATGGACAAGTCCTCAGAGTGTGCCAATAATTTTGGTTAAAATATATGATTTTGTTTAGGAGTTATAAACATGTACGAATACAAAAAAAATTACCCATGCATGACTTTGATTTTTTGCCACTTACTACCAAAATTTTGGCATTTGGGCTTTACAATGTAGACAATGAACTATGTTTCAGAATTTCCAATCATGGTTTCGTCTCGGTCGGACTTCACAGTTTTGAAGATATTTTCAAATGTTGTTTTAAAGTTAAATCGCAACTTTGAACAAACCGTAAGGCAAAACCTAGCATGTTGGATATCTTTGGATTCGGCAAGGATTCAGGAATCTAAGGAGATGAAAATAAGCCAAACACATGAAAATAAGTCAATCACTTCTAAAGTTTTGAGCATATGAATATTTGATATCACTACTAGGTCTCAAAACTTGTCTGTCTCCTTCAGAGCATTGTGTTGACGACCCATACTGAGTTTTGTAAATGATACACTAATGCACTCCAAAAGTACAGCATTTTGCTACAAATTGCTAAATGATCAATGCCCAGTATGTGGCGGTGTGCCGAAATGCACCATGTAGCCTCAGGTCATGCTTGTGATGACATGTACCTAGTTTGGTCAGAATACGCTAAAGTGATGAGGAGATATATAGCCTTGTGTCCAATTTGGCATGCTCTTCTTTGGATTTTCTTCTTTGATCCAGAAACTCCGAATTTGCTGTAGTTAATGATGGGACTGTCCTCTATCATTTTGCCTAATTTCAAAACTTTCCTGCAAGCGGTTCTATGGGCTGCCATAGACTCCCAGAGTGGAAGAATAACGGATACAACAGGTGCCATCACACCTTTGATACTTGGCCCCTAAATATAACAAAATATATTTAAGCAAAACTTTTATAAACAATACACATTATATGGGTATAATGATGATAATTTGATATTTGCAATAAGATGAAGCAAGCTAAAATAAATAAAAATAATAAAAGCAACCCATCACATCCTTCTCTTTTGTTGTTTTCAGCAAAATCAAGCATACGCTTCACCAGCATAGCCATTATGAGTCAATTCTTTTAATGAATGAGTCAGAACGACTCTAGTCTAACGAATTACTCACTGAATCTGTCAGAGCAGTTACATTTATGCATTTGTTAGATGCTTTTATCTAATCCGGATACGCATGGGAATTTGACCTTAGCTAACACTGCTGTTCATTTGCTACCAACTGAGTTAGAGGAACAACCACTGAATCAATTCTTTTGTAAATCATATTTGTGTGTGGTACAGGTGGACCTCCTGCTGCTACGGTGGATTCAACATCTACTACGAGACTGCGGTGTTCCTGCAATGGCTGTCCTGCCAACTGCACATCTTACCGCTGGTATCTCACACCCTTTGATGACTCATTTGCACGCAAAAATCTATCTGTAAATGGCCGGTATATTGACATGGATAAAGAAGGAATGTACAGCTGCCGGATGGACTGTGGGAAAGGTTTCTCCCGCTTCAGCAACGTTTACCGCTACAAAGGTACCCAAACACACACACACACACACACACACACTCCTTAGACTTCATGTCCATAAGCCAGTGTTTAGTATGATTAAAATTCTGTTGTAGTTGTTTTTATTACTATTTTAAAGGGTTAGTTCACCCAAAAATGAAAATAATGTAATTTATTACTCACCCTCATTTCATCCTCCTTTCAGACCTTTGTTCATCTTCGGAACGCAAATTAAAATAATTTTGATCAAATCCGATGGCTCCGTGAGGCCTGCATTGCCAGCAAGATCATTTCCTTTTTCAATGCCCATAAAGCTACTAAAACATATTTAAAACAGTTAACGTGACTCTTGTTTAACCTTAATATTCAACAATATTTAGTGATGGGCGATTTCAAAACACTGCTTCAAATCTTTATGAATCTTTTGTTTTTTGGGGGGTGAACTAACCCTTTAAATTAAAATTAAATTTTAGTAGTTTTTATGTAATTAGTTAGAAATTTTGCTTTGGCAACTTATTGAAAAAAAATAGCAAGTTTAATTTTTAATTCCAGTTAACATTTATTTTATTTCAAGTTAATTATTTTTTATGTTTTTTTTTAAAAAATACATTGAAACACATTTGTTTGTTTATTGTAATGCTGCGTTCCAGGCAGGTTTTTGAGCCCGCAAGTCACGATTTCAAATCACGACTCACGACTTTGTAGCGTTCCAGGAAAGTCACGCCAAACTGCGTAAAAGTGTAAACAAACCAATATGGCGGACCGTACGGGGCTTATGCTCATTAATTATTTCTGTCACCAAAGGTGCTTACTCCTTGCTTATTTGAGGGAAACAGAGGAGGAAAACGGCGCATAAGGCAAGAGAAGCTGTTATACCTTTTATTTTACCGTGCACTTGCATAAACACCGCATCCGTAGGGGCTGCCATTGTTGTTTCACGGGCTATGTGACGTCAGAACTCGTAACTGTGAGTACATTGATCTAGTACGAGTTCACGGGTGGGAAGTCACGGCTTTGACTGCTGTTCCAGTGCACTTTCACGGGTAGAAGGTTGGAAAAACACGGGTTACGGGTTGCCTGGAACGCGGCATAAGCTGAGGGACGAGTCTAAATTATATTTTCTGTGGTAATTAACTGCAGAAACAGTTCTAAAAGTGTCTGCAAGTTCTGAAAGTTTCATTCCAAAACACATGCACACAGAGCTGTATGAATGCTTTTGTTTTTGCTGCATATTCATGTTGATGGCACCACTTCATTTTAATCTTTAGCATGAAAACGCATCCTCTCTCTTTCTCGTAGCTGAACCAACATATGTGCTGCCCATCATGGCTGCAATTCTGATGGTTCTCGGGGTGTTGATCGTGGTGCTGGTCGTGTTGAAGTGCAGAAAACGTGGAGAAAGCAGTGTTCAGACGACCGAACGGGATAAAGACAAGAAGACAGGTGGAGTCTATGAGCAAATCCAACTCACTGATCAGGCGGATAAGGACAAGGGTGAGGGTGGTTACGAAGCTCTACAAAAGAGCTAGGAGGAGACGGTGTACCACACACTAGGACCTGGAGAAGGTCAAAGTCAGGGTGAAGGTCAAGGTGGGTATGAGGTTCTCTTAAGAACGTGAAAGCCGAGGTGTACCAGACACTGAGTTCAGCTGAATCAAAAACACCGGCAGGAGAATCAGAGATCCAAACCAAAGATTATGAGGCCATGACAGTAGAAGAAAATCCATATGAAGAACTTAAGGCCGGCAAACAGGATAAGAAACAGACAAGCAAAGATAAAGAAGAAAAAGCATCAGATTAAAGTTAACCAATAGCCAAAAGGCTAATTATGCTGCCTTCACCTGCTATCAGAATTATCTTAAATAAGTTACAAGTTTCCTAGGTAAAAATAGCACATGAACGCCCTCCCCATTTCGAAACTTGAACGTGATTAGGTAACTTCAGAAGTGGGAATTATCAACGTGAGGGCAACATTAGTCAATAAAGGTAAAAAGCCTTTCTAAAACTTTGCAAATAGATACAGTTAATTGAGTGCAGGATACTCGACCCCAAAATTAAAATTCTCTCATCATTTACTCACCCTCATGCTGTCCCAGATGTATGACTTTCTTTCTTTAGATGAACATAAGATTTTAAGAAAATAATCCATCTCTGCGAGTCCATATAATGCACGTAAGTTAGCCTATACAGAGACTTCAAAAACCGCGCAAAGTGAACTCGACGTATTCCAAACGATCCTAGCTGATGAATCAATGTCTTCTGAAGCTAAACGATATGTGAATGAGAGAAAAAAATACTAATATTTAAAATTTTAAACTAATATTTTAACTATAAACCACAGCTTCCAGCCAACTGTCACACGATTCACGCTTGAGGTAAATATATCAGCGCAAAGTGAAAAGCGCGCGAGAAGTGCCGCGAAAAACACATGTCCGTTATAGATCTGGGACGGCATAAATCATGAGAGATTTTTTTTTTTGGGGGGGGGGGGGGGGGGGGGTATCCCTTTATATAATGAAGGTTAACAATAATAATATAATAATATGAAATCAATTTTCATATCCTCACCTCTGGGATACATATGATGCTCTGGAGAGTGAACATGATTTTTAACCTCCATTTTCTGGTCAAAAACCTCCTCAAAAGTGTGTGCCGGTGGTATTTCATAAGATCCCAGACAATCCACCGCAAACTCATATTCAGACCAGACTCCATTACGATCTGAAACGTCACTTTAACTCAACTGAACAATAATCCCCAGGATTTCAAAAACCGCGCAAAGTGAACTCGACGGTATTCCAAACGATCCTAACTGATGAATCAATGGCTTCTGAAGCTAAACAATATGTGTGTGAGAGAAAAATATTTAAACTTTCAAAGTAATATTGTAACTATAAACCACAGCTTCCAGCCAACTGTCACACCATTCATGCTTGAGGTAAATATCAGCGCAAAGTGAAAAGCGCGTGAGAAGTGCCGCGAAAACACAGATGTCCGTTACTTCTTCATTATAGATATAGATCTGGGACCTGGGACCTGTTTTTCTGACAGGTTGAAATAATTTTATATATGTATGTAGTTTTGTAACCTATGTTGTTTTAATAAAGAATTTTTAAGAATAAACAGCAATGCATTTTCTGTTTGTTTAATTGAAGATGTAACCTATATCAAAATGACCACAGCTTTATAACGGAAGGCAATATTGCAATGCAACTGTAGTAGAAACTGGAGCCCATCATCAAACCTGCTCCTGTCGAAGTTCACCACTAGAGGTCACTGCAGGATTGATTTGGGTTCCTGGTTCCACTCACTGATTAGTCATTTTGCTTTTGCCCATGATTATACAGTTTATTTCTGTTCCATGTATAGTATCTTGTGTTAATTCTGAGTGTTCAAATTAAATTGTGTATAAATTAAGCCGTGGTCAGTTTTCTCTTTTGTAACCTGATACATGATTCAAAACCTACTGCAAAGAAGCAAAAGAATCCAGTTTTATTTTTCAATGAAGAGAGAAAACCATGAAACATGGTTTAAAGCCAAATCTCTGTGGATGGAGGAGTTTCCTGCTATTGTCAATGAGTGGCTGAAACAATATCAAAAGGAAATCAGTGCTCTAAATCAACCTTATACACGCATGCATATTTAGAGTGTACGCATTCACTGCGTGATTTAGTACACTAAAATGCCTTTAGAATGTCCCCAGAATTCAGGATAAGGGGCAAAATTGCCCCTGTATATCTTTTATATTTATATAATTTAATATAGTTAACCAATATTATACAAAGAGCGCTGTTTTTCTCCATATATCAGCATGATTACAAATGTGATATTGATACAGCCTACGGTTTAACAAGAACTTGATATCAAGTGACTTACATTTTAGACGCCAAATCTCCTGTTTCGCTCTATTTAAACTAAAATAGTTCCAAAGTCCACATCATTGTTTTGCATTTCTGAGCAACACTTCCTGAGTGAATCTGCCGTTTGAATGAATCGGATGAATCTCAATGACATTCGCTTCCACCTACTGGCTGGTCTAATATCATGTTTAAAGGATTAGTCCACTTTTAAATAAACTTTTCCTGATAATTTACTCACCCCATGTCATCCAAGATGTTCATGTCTTTATTAATTTTTTGTTGTGGGGCAAGTGAAAATTTTGTTAAGTAAAAGTAAAAATACACATGAGTGTACCACCCCTCTAAAGGTAAGTTGCGTGGAGCAGAATTCAAGGGAACTTCTTTAAACAGTCAGTAACTCAAGGTTTAGAGCAGTTTAGAGCCAGTTGCCTCATGACTGAGATCCAAGCAATGATTTATCAAGTTAGAGCAGTGTTTCTCAACCCTGGTCCTGGAGGACCCCCAACACTGCACATTTTGAAAGTCTCCTCTGTCTGACACACTCATTTCAGGTAGTGGAGTTTCTTCTAATGAGCTGATGAGTTCAATCAGGTGTGTTTAATTAGGGAGAAAGACAAAACCTGCAGTGTTGGGGGTCCTTCAGGACCAGGGTTGAAAAACACTGAGTTAGAGGGACTGACGAAGACAAAGACTTTCTGTGTTTCCTGTGGTGGCCCAATGGTTATGTAACACAACGTTATTTATTTGGAGCAGTTTCAAAACCAAGCTGTGCATGCTTTGCTCTACGGAAGACTACACAGTTTTGATGTCGTGGTCAAAGAGAAAAATAGGAATATTTAAACTTTCAAACTACTATTTTTTTTTTACTAGAAAACCATCTTTCCCGACCAACGGTCACACCCGGGTTAATGAGTTCACGCTTGAGGTAAACGTGAGAACGTTATGAAATTCTCGCGAGAAGTGCGGCGAAAATAATGAAGGTTAACTTACGACAATAATATCAAATAGCTTATAAAATGTGTCACCTTTGAGAAACGTGGAGATGCTCTGGAGAGAGAAACGCCACTTTAAGAAAGGGACTTTTATGTATATGCAATTTCGTATGTTATTTATCTTGAAGAATTTTAAGGAACTTGTTCAGAATATTAAAAAAGCAATGCATTTCTGCTTGTTTAATTGATTATGTATATCAAAAGTAGTTCAGTTTTTCTCCACTAAAAGGCAAACCATCATTAAACCCGCGCCTGTCGAAGTTCACCACTAGAGGTCACTGCAGGATTGATTTGGGTTCCTGGTCATTTTGATTTTGCCAATGATTATACACGGTTTATTCTTGTTCCTTGTATAGTATGTATTTATACAGTAATTATGAGTGTTCAAATGAAATTGTGTATAATTAAATATTTTCTCTGGTGTAACCTGATACGGATTCATTGCTTTTTTCCTGACTATTTACTGACATCTGCATCTTTGACCATCATTTATGGATCGCAGAATCAGATCCCTTCAAACGGATCCTAACTCCACTTCTGATGCATTATCATCACATTAATAATAGGTACACCATAAATTTTTAATGTGAATCCTAAATGTAGTAGCTAAGAACTCCCAGAATACCTTCTACTGTAAATTTACACACACAAAAATATTATTTTAGGTATCGAATAACTATTAAATATAAACAAATAATAATGTATGTATAAATACATATGTAGATTTGCATTAGAATGATATAGCAGTAGTTTTAGTATGCTGTAAACTGAAATCAGAATCTGTGTTTGCACAACTGCAGCAATGGATAACAATAATCACAATAATAAAGTTTAATCGTATAAGTTGCTTTATCACAATTTTTTTTTATATACATTCACATTTCACAACATAGAACAAATACGTAGGAAACAAACCCCAAGAAACAAAAAGAAGGAAAACACAAACCGCAGTGATGTGTTACAAGAATGTCCTTCTACAGAGAGATTTCATCATAAGTGACTAGATTATCTTAATTAGAACCACAGAAATATCACTTCATTTCTATGGGATCTGCTTCATTTATATTAAATGAACAGTTCACCCAAAAATGCAGATTCTTTCATCATTTACTCACCCTCATGTCGCTCCGAACCTGAATGATTTACTTTCTTCTGTGAAGCACAAAAGACGGTCTTTTAAATACATACAGTTATTATGAATCAGGACAGAAGCTCTCCAGGTTATAAAGCTTCACAGCAAAATCCCCAGAGTTAAATCAACTCTGCTCAGAGAACATATGGTCCCTCTCTACATTGAGTTAAAATAACATTGACACAGAGGAGTTGTGGAGCTGTTTAATCAGATCTTGAGAGATTTAATGTCTTTTATCTTCAGTTGAGTTCATCTTAGTCTGTGGATGGAAGTCAGTTGTAGTTCTTGTTTCTCTTCAGTGATTCTGCTTGTTAACAGCAGGTGTTCATCACTATTGCTCAACCATCACTTAATTAATCACTTAATTATCTCATTAACTTTAACTCTGCTTCAGTGTTACTTTAACACTATATAGAGAGGGACCATATGTACTCTGAGCAGAGTTGATTTTGCTGTGAATTTGACTCACACGCCATATTCAGTCTTATGATGTCATATGAAGATTTTGAAGAATCCACAATTACTTAGGCTCATCATTATTGCAATGATATTTCCAATATGTATTAGGAGTATATACAAACATACGTAAAATATATGAATAAAATTCATTAAAAAAAAAAAAATATTAAACTGATATGTGTACAGCATGGTAGGAATTAATTTATGCTGATTTTAATTTTAAAAAATGATTAAAATGATTTTTATTACTGATAAAAATGTCAATGCAAAGATATCTAATAAATAAATGAAATTAAAAAAAATAATATTTTGTGTAAATATTTTTAAAATTATTTTTCAATTTCTTTTCATTTTCTTAAATAAAGGTATTTTTATGATTAATAAGGTTTTTTTTTTTTTTTGAGGGGGGGGGGGGATGGAAATAATGACCCAGACAGATTCACCCATTTATCCAGAGTGCCAAATATTCCTCCACAGAAGAAATTAATCATTTAGGTTTAGGACGACATAATGAGGGTCAGTAAGTGATGATGAAACTTTCATTTTTGGGTGAACTTTCCCTTTAATTTGTTGATGTGCGATTAAATAAGAGTATATTGAAAATGTCAAGTGCCATGCTGGAGATAAAGAGAGGAAGTGCCAATATAACATCTGACTTTAATTTCAGGTAAACTGTGTTATTTCTTTTCAACCATACTGTAACTAACCTGCAGGGTGATCTCATCTTCTCTACTACCATTTTCTGGTCCGTCTCTCGTCTATTTGTGCAATCTTTCAATAGCATGTTGTTCATGTTGCTGAGTGGAAGCCCTCCACGCAAACGGTCAGCGCTTGGCATCGTTTTTGTCCGACTTAGAACAAAAAAGTAAAGGCTGAACATGATGTTTTAATTAAACAAATTAGAAATTAAAGGAATGTTTTTGTTTCAATAAAAAAAAGCTCTACTGACAACATTTGTGGGATAATGTCACAGAATGTACCACAGAAAAATAATTCTGTCACTCAATTTGAATGTTAGTAAAGACCCGCCCCTCTATTTACTGTTGCTATGTCCGCTCTCGTGCAGTGAAAAATACACTGCGGAGCAAAGAGGACACTAACAGAGACAGAGCATGTTAGTTTGGATATGAAACAAAGTCTCAAATTTCAAATATTGTCATTTTTAAAGAAATTTGAACAGTAAATACCACTTTGTGGCTCTTTAATGTGTCGTGACAGATCGCTGAGGCGCCTCAGTTAAAGCGGCGATCATCTCTTCCTACTAGTTAATTTATAGCATCAAATAAACATGAATGAACATCAGAAGGAATGTTGTTTCAAACGCGGAAAGATGTCAGTAAACACCATTTTTCAAGTTCAAATCTACCTACGTTTATCTACTAACTCCCCTGACTGCTTTGTCGACGTAACAGCGAATTCGGTGTTATGATTGGTTAGATCACCTGTCAGTCAAACTCCCCGCGAATTTTTAGTGCTAATCGTTATTATGCCACAAACGCTGTTGGTAGAGATGAACTTTTATTGAATGCTGAATATTCCTTCAATAGAGTAAATGAATACATTTTAACTATGGCTACAGATTAAATACATAAAAAAATAAAAATTAAAGATCAAAAAAAAATCAATCGTTAAAGAGAATTAGCTACCAAAAACAAAATATGTCAACACTCCTATAAAGTTATCCAAATAGTTCATATCACTAGCTTTTAAATGTGTATTTGTCTACATAAGACTCATTGAAAAGGGACCAATACTAAACACACCTCACAGTATTGGCACATGAGATCAATTCTCTAAATCTTGTTTTTTAATTGGAATTATACTTTAGTTGTTCTGCAAATGTGGATTGAACATCTATTTCATGTGTGAGTTCACCATTTACACACATTTTCATGATTGTCACAATTTAGGCAGAATGGCAGTAATATCTCATAACAGTAATACTGTCAAAACCTTGATGATCACTTTAATTGCTAAAACACATGACCAGAAAGTCAAAAGTATGGACACATTTGACTGAATAAATGTAGTCAATGTCCATACATTTGATTGGTCATATAGATTAGCTTGTTTTAGGCTTTCATACCCCACATGCACTCAAACTGACACATACACACTCTCACACACACTTCTGCTGAATCTATGTGATATCACTAGAAAGGTTTGATGTTAATTATGATGTTTTTTTTTTTTACTTTGGGTCAAAACCACTTCCTCCATCCCAGTCAGTTTCTGCACGGGAGGAATATTCAGTCCTTGTTTTCCACCCACCCGTCCTCTTCCAGCCTGATCTCTGAGCCCAGAATCCCTCAAAATCATTCGGTCAGTCCCCTGTCCTCCTCTCCTCCGTACAGGAAGCTATTCGTGCCGACAGGTTGGACGTATTCCTCTGTTTTGTCCCAGTCTGAGACCCAGTTTCCTCCGGCTCCGCCCCCTCCAGTCCCCGCCCCATTTGGGTCACCTGATTGGACAGTTGCTCCATAGCCGCCGCCGCCCGTTGTGCGGTACAGCTCTTCCGTTTCCTCCGCCAGCTCGTCCTCTCCCAATATACCACATTTCTCCTCACTCAAGTTCTCAGGCTCCGCCCACGGCTGCTTCTCTCCCGACGCAAAAATACCTGAAATATATTAGCAGTGACATCATCACTATGATTTATGTTGATATTTATTTATTTAGGATGAATCTCACAAAAATAGTCATGAAATGTTTAATAATAACAATTCCCACCCCAAAATAAATTTAGAAATAATTGTCTAAATGTCTATTTTTTTAGGAATGCACAAACATTTTTAATGTCAATTTTTTTTTATAATTTGTTTTTATAATAAATCCTATAATTTTAATAAATGCATTAATGAATTTATATATAAATTTGAATATATTGAATTGAATTGAATTAATTTTATTTAAATTAGCATATATATATATATATATATATATAAATTCATTAATACAATTATTAAAATTACATTTTTACAATTACATATGCTAGTTTAAATAAAATTAAACATGACGGGGATATTTTTTACTGAATAAATAACAAAAAAATGTGCAATAAATTTAATCAAATAAAACATATTAATAATAAAATATTTTTATTTTTAGAAAATATTTTTATACATTTGCTTTATGCAAAATTAAGTTTTGACCTAGACATTTTGTCAGATTCAGCCTTTTAACCAAAGATATTACACATATAATTACACACCAAAATTCATTCTGAACAATAACTCTAAATATTACATATACAAGATTAGACAGAGATGGATGGAAGGAAATGGACAGAAATATTCACCGTAGAAGATAACTCCACCATAATGAACAAGTGAAGCAATGAGAAACACATATTGCCACTCCTCCCGCGTCTACAGAGAGAAATACACAGGACAAGAATGTATGTTTATGTGTGTGTAGAGTCTGTATTGAGATATCTATGTATTTAAGTGCATGTGTCACTATAACATTTCAGATAATGTATGTGCAAGTGTATATTCTGATAATGTGTGCCACCTAACGCTAACGAGAGAGAAATAAAGGCAAGGGACGATGTGCATGAACAAAATGTGATGCGCAGGAACAGAAAAGAGAAGAAAACGAGCCGTTATATAATGACTGGAAACCAGAGAGATGGGAAAATGACACATGATCTGTGTCAATGTTGTAAGAAAAAGCATGAGCTGTATACACAATCAGGAACAGACCGTCAGCACATCCAGCACAACAAACTCTCTTTTCCTCTGTGTCTATAGTTTAAGGTCAATACCTTGTTTTTGGTCATGGCACCAACAATTAGAGGGCACACCATGCCAGACAGCGTGCCCACGCCGTTAGAGATGCCCATCAGAATACTGGCGTAGCGAGGAGCGATGTCCAAATGATTTACATTGAACCCTGAAGGTTGAAAAGAAAAGTTGAAAACTTGGGGTTGGGAAGATTTTTAAATGCTTTTGAAAGTCTCTTCTGCTCACCAAGGCTGCATTTATTTGATCAAAAATACAGTTACAAATGTGAAATATGATTACAATTTAAAATATTTGACTATATTCTAAAATATCATTTATTTCTATGGTGCAAAGCTGAATTTTCAGCATCATTACTCCAGTCTTCAGTGTCACATGATCCTTCAGAAATCATTCTGATATGATGATTTGCTGCTCAAGAAACATTTATTATTATTATCAATATTTAACAGTTGTGCTGCTTCATATTTTTATGGAAACTGTGATGCAAAAAACAGCATTTATTTGGAACAGAAATCTTTTTTAACATTATAAATGTCTTTACTGTCACTTTTGCTCAATTTAATGCATCTTTCCTCGTTTTTGAAAGGCAATATTCTTACCTGAAATGGCAAAACCACTAAATCCAACAGCAAGGACAAGAAACGAGATGGCGACACCCTTAGTGTGAGAGAAACCCACCACCAGAAGAAACGTGGCCTCCATCCCGAAACCTAAACACACACACAGAACATTAGATGCTTCCATTAGCCAATCAGAGGCTCCAGAGTGATCAGTCACATGGCATCGCAGCATCCAGACTGTGTACTTTTTTTCATTGAAAATATTAATTAAAGCAACTAAATGAATGCGAAGCTTTACCTCCACAGTTCATGAGTTTCCTGACGTTTGTGGTGGTCATGATGTTGTGACTCCTCAGGTAGTCAGGCCAGCTGTCCTCCGATCGGCACAACGATGGTCATCACCAGATGAGGAAGAGCAGAGATTATGCCAACCTAAAGACAGAGAAGAGGGATGCGTTTCATGTATCAACCGTCTCAGATGTTTCTCTAGAGGTATGAATTGATTTGTAGAGCAGCTCAGATTATTGGATGAGAAATGTTCATATAACAACAACAATAATATTATTATTATTATTATTATTATCATCACAGTATAAGCAACACTGACTAATCTAATTATTATTTATGTTGTTGTTGTTATTATTATTATTATTATTATTATTAAATGGTCACAAACATAAAAAATTATTGTTGTTATCATATTATTATTAATTATTATTAATAATAAGGATAATCAATATTATTATTATGAGCATTATAACCCACACTATGTAATTATTATACAATAATACAATATATTATTATTTATATTATAAACACTGAATAACACTGACTAATCAAAACATTATTATTATTTAATGTTCATAAAAATATATTATGTTATGTTATTATCATCATCATCATCATCATCATCATTACAATATAACCGACACTGACTAATCAAAATATGATTATTATTATTATTAAATGGTCATAAAATAAAAAAAAATTATTGTTGTTATCAATACTATTTATAATTATGAATTATTATTAATAATAATGATAACAATGATTATAATTATTATTATTATTATTATGAACATTATAACCCACACTGAGCAAAATAATTATTATAACCCACACCAAGCAATAATAATAATAATAATCATCATTATTTCAGAATAAACTGTTACATTAAATTGTTGTTTTATTGAATTAATTATTTATTTAATTATTTTATTTTGAGTAATTTGGTCCTCCATATAAATAATTATTATTATTATGAACACTGAATAACCAACACTGACTAATCAAAATATTATTATTAATCAATGTTCATAAAAATGAAAATATTAATTGTTGTTATATTATTAATTATTATTATTATTAATAACTATTATTAATAATATTATTATTTAATGTTCATAAATAAAATATTTATTGCTATTATCACATTATTATTATTGTTATTATTATTATTATTATTATTAATAACAATTATAATGATGCTTATTAACAATTATTATAACCCACACTAAGCAAAACAACAATTTATCATTATCATTATTATTATCATTATTATTATTATTATTATTATTATTATGAACACTGAATAACCAGCACTGACTAATCAAAATATTATCATTATTCAATGTTCATAAAATGAAAATATTAATTGTTGTTATATTATTAATTATTATTATTAATAACTATTATTAATAATATTATTATTTAATGTTCATAATTCAAATATTTATTGTTATTATCACATTATTATTATTATTATTATTAACAATTATAATGATGCTTATTATTAACAATTATTATAACCCACACTAAGCAAAACAACAATTTATTATTATTATTATTATTAATATTATTCAATGTTCATTAAATATTTATTGTTGGTATCATATTATTAATTACTGTTATTAAGAATAACAATAACATTTATTATTATTATTATTATTATTATTATGAACACTGAATAACCAACACTGACTAATCAAAATATGAACAGTATTATTATGATTTGAGCACATGTACTGTGATCTCGTGTGAAGCTCCAGAGGAGTGTTTTCTCAGGAGAATCATCTGATACTCAGGACACTTAAGCAAACATCTGCATTTGCTCTCCATTTAGTCTGATAGGAGGAACATTTGATTTGCGTCTGCTCTCTCACCTTGCTGATCTCAAACTTAAACACCTCCTCAAAATACGCAGGTTGACTGATGAGCAGCAGGTAAAAGGTCCAGCTCCTGCAGAAATTGGCCACGATGATGGCATAAACGGGCATCGATGTGAAAAACCGACGCCATGGAGTGTTGAATTTCTGCATGAGAGGTGAAGAGAGGAGAGAGCCCTTCATTTCTAGAATCAGTATTTAAACATGCACACGTGTGTGTTCGTACCGTCACTGGGTTCATGAGTCCAGCCGTTTCCCCAATGGCTTCCTCAATGTATTTCCTTTCCTCCGGGGTGATGGTGGGATGAGCCGCCGGACTCTCATATGACACCAGAATCCAGAACATATACCAGCAGACCCCAAAACTACCTACAGCCAGAGAGACGGAGAGAAAACAGAAGACATCTGAACACATGTATGTATCTGAACACCATCAGATGACCATCATGCATCAGTCATTGGTGTGTGTGTGTGTGTGTGTGTGTCCTGGTGTCTCTCACCATATACGTAGAAGACTGAGGACCAGCCTGAGTACTGAACCAGAACTCCAGCTAACGGCATGGCGATCACAGCCCCCGCATATGAGCCTGAGAAACAACAACTAATCACATTCACTCTACAGACATGTATGCAAACTACATTTACATCTAAAAATATATTAATAAAATATAAAAAATATTAAACGAATGCTATAATTAAAATAAAACAAGATAATAACAATGATATTACTCTTAATAATGATAAATTATATTAATCGCTTATTTATTTATTTATTTATTTATTTATTATAATGAACACTGAACCAGCACTGACTAATCAAAATAACAATTACATCATTATTGTTATTAACAATCATTATAATTACTATGACTATAATACTATTATTATTATTATTATTATTATTATATTCCATGTTAATAATAATAATTGTTGTTGTTGTTTTATCATAATAGTTATTATTATTAACAATAATTATTAATACTATGGTTATGATGCTATTATTAATATTAATGATTATGAACCCTGAATAATAATTATTTATTATTAATAACAATAATTTAATGTAATTATATTATTATTATTATTATTATATTTGGTGTTAATAATATTAATAATAATTATTATTATTAATATTTTTTGTTACCATCATATTAATTATAAATATATAATAGTATTATATATATATATATATATATATATATAATTAATATAATACACTGAATATTATTTACTATTATTAATAATAATTATTATTATTAATAACAATGATTTAATTACTATGAGTGTAATACTATTATTATTATATTCAGTGTTAATAACAATAATAATAGTAATAACAATTATTGTTATTATTATTATTAATGTTATTACTGTTTTTGTTTATCATATTAATTATTATTAATAACCATAATTATAATTGCTATGATTATAATACTATTAATATTATGAACACTGAATAATTATTACCACCACTATTATTATTATATTCAATATTAATTATTATTATTATTGATTTTATGTTATCATATTAAATATTATTAACAAAAATTGTAATTACTATAATTAGAATTATGTTATTATTATGATTACTTAACTCAATAATCATACGAAAAAGTAAAACCCAACCAGCAATAATGACATGATTAAAAGGTTTTTGACAATTTTCCACAGATATGCAACTGCTCAGCAAAAATAATGACCTCACCACAGAACGCTGTTGTGGCCAATCGGCTTCTTTCTAGCGGCGGGGCCCATTTAGCCCAGATCCCGTGGCATGCTGGGTAAGACACACCCTGAGCAGAAGTGACAATGACGGTAGATGAAGTCATAGACTATAATCAGAGCACTGCTGTGCTTTAGTCACAGAAAACCCAGATGATCTACTGTACTGTCAAAACATGCAGAAGAGAGCAAATACTGTGCAGCATGAAACACTGTAGGGGATACTTTTAAAGTAACACATAATATTGTGGTATTCATGGAAAAAATAAGTTATGTAATATATATATATATATTGTGTTTACCTCCACCAGCCCCTGTAGTATCCTCACTAAGATCACACAGCTGAAGTGAATCCGTGCTGCTGTGGGAATCATCATATTCAGGACAGACGTGGCCACGACTGCAAAGCCAAAAACTCTGAGAAACAGAGAGAGAGAAACATCAACAGTGTTTCATTCATTCTGTTCAGTGTGATTTAATGACTGGATCACTGACCTGTTGGCGGCAAATTTCTGACAGATAAAGCCTCCAGGAATCTGAGTGACGATATATCCCCAAAAAAATGATCCATGAATCATTCCTACAGTCTCTGGATCCCAGGTGAACTGAGCTTTCTGAAACACAGACACTTTCTTCACTCAATTTAACGAATGAATTAGAAAATAGAACAAAAAAAATTATATAATGCATAAAACAATACTGAAATTGCCTTAAATTGTAATATTGCTTTTATTAATGAAATGCAAAAATTAAATAAAATACAAACTTATTAGTTGAGTCATGTGACAATATTGTAGCTTAACACTGTTTGAAATGCTTATTGTTGCATCATGACGTTTCATTAACTACTTTAGTATGCAGTGAGTAAATATTGTACAGTATGCAACACTGTTGGGAAATCTTACTTTTAAAAGTAACAAATTATAAATGCATTACTCATGACAAATAAGTCATGTTTCATTGCTGCAAATAACAAGCACAGTTGTTGTTTTTTTTCGTTTAGCAGCAGTTTTGAAGTTTTTGCATTGCCTCAAGTATGCTTCAATTGTTGATTTTAATAACAAAATGGATCAAATAAATCAATGCACACCACATTAAGCAAAAATAAAATATATGCCAGCAACATTTTGAAGTTTTTACAGTGACTTACGTATTCTTCAGTTGTAATATGTTGCTTATAAAATGCATCAAAAAAAAAAAATCTATGTGCTCTGTATTAAAGGATTAGTTCACTTTCAAATGAAAATTACCCCAAAATTTACTCATCCTCAAGCCATCCTAGGTGTATATGACTTTTTTTCTGTCTGACTAACATAATTGGAGTTATATTAATAAATATCCTGATGCATCTTCTAAAGGGAAACGATGCATTTGTGTAAAACAAAATCCATATTTAACAAGTTATGAAGTAAAATATCGAGCTTCCGCCAGACCGCCTTCCGTATTCAACGTACGAAGAAAGTGTAAAACTCTTGCAGTTCAAAAAGCCTATGCTACGTCCAACACCTTCCCATATTCAACTAACGGAAAAAGCTTAACTGACGCGACGCCAGTTTCTTCGTAACTTGAATATATGGAAGCCGGACAGGCGGAAGCTAGACATTTTACTTCATAACTTGTTAAATATGGATATTTTTTTACACAAACACATCGTGTTTGGGCCTTTATTAACCCCCTGGAGCCGTGTGGAGTACACATTTATCGCTGATCCTGTTCACTGCCATTATAAAGCTTGGATGCATCAGGAAATGTATTAATATAACTCAGATTGTGTTCATCAGAAAGAAGAAAGTCATATACACCTACTGTAGGATGGCTTGAGGGTGAGTAAGCTTGGGGTTATTTTCATTTGAAAGTGAACTAATCCTTTAATTCTAATTTACAACTTACAAGTTAGGTGTCAGCGCCACCTTTTGGGCAAAATTTGTAAAGTGCACATTGCGTAAAGTGTTGTTAAAATACAGGCTCTCTTTCTGTTTGATGTCTATTTAATTATAGACAAATGGTTTGTCATATCTAAAAATCTTTAATATCATTTGAGCAGCGTAGTTGCAAAATTATCTGGCACAAAGATCTGATAAACTGAATGGGGAGTTTGAAAATGTATGAAAAAATGTAGAAAATCTAGCTGGAAATTAAAAAATTGACATTGACATGACTCAAGGAAACAGAAATGTTGTCTCAATTGAGTTGACAAACTATAAACTAAAACAAGAAATTGTAAGCTGACATTAGCTATGTTTCCATCCACCTATTTTTTTGGCATATTTAGGGATGACTAATAAAAAACATTGGATGCGCATAAAAAACATATGCACTTAATTGAGGTGGATAAATTTTTTATCCGATTAAAAGACATAAATCCCTTAATGTGCAACAAAAAACCCATGTGCCTCAACGGAGGATGTGATTGGATAACTGGACTAACCAGCGGACCAATCACATCACAGCATCTCAAATGTTAGTTCTGAAATGCCTGATCCAAAGTCTGTCATCAAAATGATTTGATATAAATATGTCCCAAAACTGTTTTGCATGATTGCGGTCGAACACCAGCATCTGAAAACAATATAATAATATAGTTTCGTCTCTGAGCTCTGAGATGCAAGTCATTTATGATGGAGGAAAAAGAGCAATTACAGCAACTTCCATTATTATTACAGATATTTTGCACCAATTTTCTTAGGAAGTGACGATGTTGTTCTCTTGAACACATGGGATGAAAACGCTGCTTTATTCGAAGAAAAACACCAAATTTGAATTGAAAATCTTGAAAAAGTTCATGAGTTCTGAATTTTGAAACTTACCACAACGTATGGCTTGCCGTCTCTAAAGACGGTGTGGTTGTTCACCATGCTAACGACGGCCACACCCAGGTTACATCGGATACCGAATGAGATACAGAATCCCAGGCCTGACAGTATAGCGATGATGTACCGCCGCGGCAGACCAAAACACGTGCAGTCCACCACCGGAAGCTCCTTCTCCTCCTGGAGCTCCGGACGACCCTCCGCTGACAACTCGATCGTCTCTCCATTCTCCTGACGCTTCTCTAGAACCCTGACAAACACAGACATCAAACACATTTGGGTCTTTAAACTGTTTCATGCACCTCTAAAGCCTCCAGACTTCAGAATCAGCTGCCTGTGGAAAAGAAAACTGAGAAGAATGTCTTTAATATCTCAAATGTTTCTCCCTAGACAGCAATGAGAGAGCTGGAGGCTTCTGCTGAAGACTCTCGATTCAGAGGTTCTCCTGAGATCAACAGATTTATCAAGAAACCAGAGTATGATCTCAAAAATTTCTTCCAAGATATACTTTGAGCTGCTACACGCTCAGTTATTATGGCTAAATTTAATATTTATGTATTTGAACAGCATATAATATATTTCCATCCATTTGGATTACACAGATTCAGCACAAACTAATAAATATAATGTGATGCGTCAGTCATATATAAATGAAAAGAGTATGAAACAGGTTAGATTTCTGTAATAGTACTAATAAACTCTTAAATATGCAAGAACCAGGTTCATATTATTATCAATCAATCATTCAACCCAATCTCATACATTTTAACTAACTGAATATTGCTTGTTCCAAAGCTATAGCCATATTTTAACCATGTTCATTTTTATTTAACTGAATAAATTTAATTGTTAACACGTTCATTCTGATTCTAAGCAATGTGAAGAAATGCATTATGAAAATATGATTACTTAAAATTAAATAGAGTTAATAATAAATTATGCAATGATTTTTTTGAGTGCTGAAATGTTTCATTTATCTATGACTGACAAATATGCATCATAATAAGTTTATTAGTTTGTGTATGATAAGCTGTTTATCCAAATGGATGGAAATTTTATATGCAGTTCAAATACATATCTTAAATGGAAGCCTACATATTTTTCTTTGCACATTAATAATTCATTTGCACAGCAATAATAAATGTATAGCTCTAAACTCTACAGTATGACAATTTCAATATGCATCTGTTTTTATTTCTGCTAAGGAACTTTAGGAGAAACATCCCAGAGTTGATACCTAATATTAAAATTAACATAATAAAACTGAAAAAACTCCTATAAGTCTCCTGAGCTCTGAAAGAGCAACTCTTGAGCATAATTTTCCTCTTAATCAACTGTAGCTCAATAGAGACATTTTATAAGGCATTTTACTGGTGAAAATTCTCATTTAAAACCAAGTTTTGGATGTTCAATCGGAGCTCATGAAACAAAAATAAGATGCAGAAGTGAAACGCTTCCCAGTTCACATTTATAATGAACCGATGTGTCACATCTAATTCAGATTAAACACACAATAACATGCTCCTGACCACAAACATCACAGAATCACATTAAAGGATTAGTTCACTTCAGAATGAAAATTTCCTGATAATTCACTCACCCCCATGTCATCTAAAATGTTTATGACTTTCTTTCTTGAGTTGAAAAGAAATGAAGGTTTTTGATGAAAACATTCCAGGATTTTTCACAGGATTTTTCATTCTTCACTGGGGTTCAACGGGTTGAAGGTCCAAATGTCAGTTTCAGTGCAGCTTCAAAGAGCTCTACATGATCCCAGACGAGGAATAAGGGTCTTATCCAGCAAAACAATCAGGTATTTTCTAAAAAAATGCACATTGATATACTTTTTAACCACAAATGCTCATCTTGCACTGCTCTGTGATGTGCCACGCATTACGTAATCACGTTGGAAAGGTCACGCGTGATGTAGGCGGAAGTACTGCGTTAGGGCGAAAAACTCCTCCAACTTCAAAATTGTCCAACATCATTGTTTTACCTCTTTTTGTAAAGGTCGTTTGACTTAGTCTTTGCACGTTCGCTTTGTAGACACTGGATCGGTACTTCCGCCTACGTCACGTGTGACCTTTCCAACGTGATTACGTAATGCGGGGAGCATCACAGAGCAGTGCAAGACGAGCATTTGTGGTTAAAAAGTATATCAATGTGCACTTTTTTAGAAAATGACCGATTGTTTTGCTGGATAAGACTCTTATTCCTCGTCTGGGATCATGTAGAGCTCTTTGAAGCTGCACTGAAACTGACATTTGGACCTTCAAACCGTTGAACCCTAGTGAAGTCCACTATATGGAGAAAAATCCTGGAATGTTTTCCTCTTCATTTCTTTTCAGCTGAAGAAAGAAAGAAAGACATATATACATCTTATGTGACATGGGGATGAGTAAATTATCAGGAAACTTTAATTCTGAAGTGAACTAAACCTTTATGAAAATTGTTGGAGGCTTCATGCACTCAAATGTTGCAGCTTTAATTATATAGCGAAGGGGGAGAGGCATCAGACTCTGATCCTGAATGACGAAATAACCTTATAAAATTCATACACTACACCTTTGAATATAGTGCATAAGTACATAGTGTATAAATGCATAATAGTGTGACATTTGGGACACAGCTTTAGTGAAGTTACAGCACAATAATTTCCTCATCAAGACACTTTGAGATTTGACGAATCATTCATGTTTGGAGCACAAATGCACAATCACCGTCAGAGGTTTGAGCACATCAGTAACACTAATATGAGCAGGAATAATAGCAAAGCTTGACTTAAAGACCACAAAATGAATTGAAATTTCATATCAGATGTGTCATAGATTTGGCCTTTGGTACGGGTAGCTTTAATAAAGTAGTGAATGTCCATCTGAATCTCTCATCAGTAAGTACAGACAGCACGACGCACTCATACCGTCAGGTTACAGCACCACTGCAGCTGTACTTCAGCGCTGATGAAATAATAATGTTCCTCAGAGCCTGAATTATTGATCAAACCTTCTATTTTTGTCTTTTTCTGCCTCTTCTTCTCCTCCCCCTTCATCCATCCATTCTTCCCTTCTGTTCTTCTAAATCAGTTCATCCAGTTCTATTCCCATCTACACTGAAAAAATACTTTTAAACACTCAGAAATTGCTAGTAAATTTCACAAATAATTACAAAGAAATGCCATTGAATTAAGCATGAAATTTTGAAGTAGAAAGAATGAAAGTGTTCTCTTGTAAAACGCACTCCAATAACTTTGAAAATCATTTTTCAGTGTATGTTTATAGAGGTAAATAGAGATTTTGATGTATTTGACTGAGATGATTCGATTCAATTCAATTCAATTCAATACAGTCAAATACATCAAAATGAGATGCATTTAAACATTCAGTTTAGGCTTAGTCATTCAGATGTGTACAGATAAATAAAATAAAATAAAATAAATATATATATATAATATGTAATATCTATATAAGATGAAAAAAAATTAGAAATGTTACTTAGGCAACAAACTGAAATAAGTTTAAGCTGAGGCACTGCAATGTAAAAAAGAATTGTTGGTTTAACTTAAAAAAGTAAGTTACCTGGTTGCCTTAAAATTTTGAGTTCATTTAAATTAAAAATTTGAGTTGATACAATGAAGGCAATTGGTTTAATCACAGAAACTCAAATAGTAACCAAATTAATTATCTAAATTGATTTGACAAAAAATGTTTTGGTAACAATCATAGAAATAGTTTTTTACAGAATAAAAACAAAAAAAAAAAAAAAAAAAAAAAATATTATATATATATATATCTATATATATATATATATATATATATATATATATACCTAAAATACAACTGACAAAAAGCACATAACTAAACTACTAAAATAAAATTAAAACAACACTGAAAATAAAAAGAAAAGTTAACTGAAAATAAACAATAATAATACTATGCAGAGGAACTATATCGATTTATTCTCTTATTATTTTTCTTTCAATTTTGGATGGACAGAATTCTCAATTCTTACACATTTCAGCGTTATTTCATTTACCTGCCTGTCATAAAAAACAAATCAAACTGTTTCTGGTCACTTTATGCATCAGTCAACCAACGTCAGTGTTTAAATCAGTGGTTCCTGTCCAGAATAAGCCTCAAAGTGAACCAGACTTTCTGCTGGCGAGACACTTTCGCACTTACACTTATTTTGGCTTCGGTCCGCTGCAGTATTGTGAGGTTAAGTGCTTTGCTTAAGGCACGGCCCAGCACAAAACATACAAAGAACCATTTTAACCACAATGGTGAAAAGAAAAAGCACAAAAGCCACACATGCACGGCATCATCAAACGAGCAGACACGTTTCTATCGCAGCCGAGGAGAGCGTTTGGCCAATATAATAACCTGTAGATCTCATTTGATCTGATTACAGAGGAATCGATACTCAAGTAAGAGAACTGAGCTTTTAAATGGCCGTTTATACGTAACAACATCCTCACATTGTCCAGGAAGAACTAAGTTTAATGACACTGTTCAGTCCAGTAATAGCAGCCGTGACGTGGACGACCGTGATGACATGTGGGCCTTTCCAGGCGAGAGAGAGAGAGAGAGAGAGAGAGAGAGGATTTAACTAGCAGAAGGTTAGTTGGAGATCTATTTCAGGACTGGATTTAGACGTTAAAGACTGCTCAAAACCCAGAGAACAGACAGAGAGAGAGTGAGATTGTGTTTGCCCCGTATGCTATATGACAGTTCAATGAAAGTTGATTTGATCCTTACGAATATAAACATGATTAAATTATAAAATATCATCTGCATAACATCATTTAAATATGAAGGCTTTTTGCCCTTGGAGATAAAAAATAGCAGCGTACTTTACTTCATCAATCTTTAATCACAAGTTTACTACTGCAATTTTCTGCAGGAAATAAAAGCATCAAACGCCTTCAATAGTCCAGTAATTATTCCATTGACATTGAAGAGTCGATTATAATATTAAATATTGAATGCCATTAAGTATTAATTGATCCATTAATACTTAACCAGTATTAATTAGAAGACAATATTTAACAATTTACTGCTGAAACAAAGGTCACAATAGTCATTTCGTTTTCTTTTATCTTTTTTGCTTTATAATATCCATGTCAATCACTTTAATAAATCTTTTTCACTGAATTACAGTCTAAGTGCATTATTTAAAGTTCTTTTGCACTACATAATGTTTGGTTTTCTAACTTATAACAGGAACATTGTGAGAGAAGTGTTATGCTATTATAAAAATTAAAATCATTTTATAATTTAAAATCTTCTCAGAAGTAGGTTTAGCTGAAAAAAAAAAATAAGGTACAACAGTGAAAGTGTCACAAAAACTGGGAGGATAAATGCAGAAAATCTTAAAAGTACAGCAAAAATGGTTGAACAATATGCTAATACTGTAAATGGTATAATAAAAAATGGCATACTGAAAATATGCATTTACATTATACCCTCTAAAAAATCCTGGGTTAAAAAACCCCAAGTTGGGTTGAAAATGGACAAACCCAGCAGTGGGTTAAATGTTTGACCACTGTGCTGGGTAGTTAACCCAACTATTGTTTAAAAATGACTTTATGTCTGGCTTAAAATGAACCTAAAATAGGTTGTAATTAAATTCACACACATAATTAGGAGGCGACAATAATAATCAAAAGTCTAACATTTATTAATAAGCAATTTAATAAATGGTTTTGTTCATCAAACTTATTAATAATGTTAATTTCCAACATATTTTGGGTTCATTTTAAGCAAGCAATACAGTCATTTTTAAACAATAGTTGAGTTTAACCCAAACATTTAACCAAATCGCTGGGTTTGTCCATTTTCAACCCAACTTGGGTTGTTTTTAACCCTGCATTTTAGGCTACATTAAGGTCAGATATATATCTAATTGAACAGGATTTAATTAATTATCATTAGCTTAAAGTAACATAAACACCCTATCAAGTGTAGGCTATTTCTCAAAAACCTGCAGTATCTTCGCATGATGCCATGATGCAGAACGGAAGGTGTACACCTGACAGGTGAAATGTGACGACACAACCGGACAAGAGTCGCTATTAATAGAGTCCAGTCGAGTTAATCTGTCCGCGTTAATAAAGACACCCACATACATAGACACTAGAGAAACAACTACACAAATGAGGATCTCTTCAACTTCTGATGACACTGAAACAAGCACCAAAGCATTGAAAGACTGACTTAATCAAGTCTTTATCTTCTATATGACTATATAGTGTGTTCACGGTCATGTACCGCAGTCACCACTCTCTAATCCCACCGGCTCCATCTACAACGCTTATTTTACATATATGTTCTGATAAACATTAACTATGATAAATTGTTTTTTTTTAAAATCAGAATTAGACCTTTTGTTTAGCCTATTTTAATGCTTTAACCAATGCAGAATTAGACATTCCACTGTTAATATGAACACATAAACCGCCTTTGGCATTTTTATAAGAGTTTAATGAAGTTTTTTGCCTCTCACCGGTTTATCCTTCCAAGTGTCTTCGCAGCTGCTTTAAATAATCGCTCAGGTCGACCTCCATCCTCTACAACTCCACCGCGGGGACCGACCGGACTCTGCGCGCTCTCCTGCTCTCCTGCGCACAAGCGCTCACCCACCCCCCTTCCACACACAACACACGCACGCACACACACACACACTAATGCTCTCCCTCACACAGACGCGCGCGCGCATGCACCCATACACACATACATAACTTCAGATGCATAAGGACGATAACTATAATAGTTTCGAAAGTTTTACAATCGTTTTAATTCAATGAAGTACAGAAAGGAATGATCACTTTCAGAACGATTCTTTCCCGCTTATCGACATTGACAGCCAATCAGAATCCATGCTGAGCGCGGGCATTTAAAATAGCACGACAAACTACAGCGTGCGCTTATAATTAGGGTTAGTTCACCCAAAAATGAAAATAAATGTCATTATTACTCACGCTCATGCCGTTCACCACACCCGTAAATATTTTTGTGTTGAAATCCGATGGTTCAGTCCATAGCAGCAATGACATTGGTCCTCTCTCAAGATCCATTAATGTACTAAAACAATTTAAATCAGTTCATGTAGTCCAGTGTTTCAATATTAATATTATAAAGCAATGAGAATATTTTGGTGTGCCAAAAAAAAAAATATGACTTATATAGTGATGGCCGATTTCAAAACACTGCTTCAGGAAGCTTCGGACTCGGAGCGTTATGAATCAGTGGTTGAAATCATAGATTCAATCGTGTGTCAAACTGCTGAAATCACGTGACTTTGGCGCTGTTTCCGATCATGTTCGACACACTGATTCATAACGCTCCGAGGCTTCATGAGCAGTGTTGTGAAATCAGCCATCACTAATAAGTCGTTATTTTGTGTTTTTTTTGGCACACCAAAAGATCTCATCGCTTTCATAATATTAAATATTGAACCACTGTACTCACATGAACTGGATTTAAATATGTTTTTTAATAACTTTATGGATCTTGAGAGAGGAAATGTCATTGCTCCCTATGCAGCCTCACTGAGCCATCGATTTCAACCAAAACATCTCAATTTGCGTTCCGAAGATTACCGAAGGTCTTACGGGTGTGGGGCGATGAGGGTGAGTAATAAATGACAGAATTTTCATTTTTGGGTGACACTAACCCTTTAATCAAACCATTATCGTGTGTTGGTGTGGACGCTAAGATAGTTATCGTTCTCGTTCGTACGATAACGATAAAAATGTAGTTGTAAAAATCTTTCTACATTTAAAAGAAGAGAGTCTACATCAAACAATAACGATAACTAATCACTTTTCAGCTTATGATCGATAAACACTGTCCAGCCAATCAGAATCCAAAATCTGCTTTAAAAGCACTTGAGCATTTAAAGGGACAGTTCACCCAAACAATGAAAACTCTGTCATCATTTACTCACCCTCAAGTTGTTCCAAACCTGTATAAATTTCTTCTCATCTGTGCGAATACAAAGGAAGATATTTGCAAGAATGTCATACCCTAAACTGACTCTCGCCCTCCATTGTCGTACCATAGTATTCATATATTCCTACTAAATGGGATGCAAGATCAGTTTTGGTTACTGCATTCTTCAAATATCTTATTTTGTGTTCAGCAGAACATAGAAATACAGGTGTTGGAACACTTGAGTTTGAGTAATGATGACAGAGTTTTAATTTTAGGTGATACTATCCCTTTAAGCGACAGACGACAAAACTACAGCACGCTTGTGCATTGGTGTGGAATGTAGTAAACATAATTCCTGGAATGACAATCCCAAAGGAATAGCAGTGGATCAGCTTTGGAGAAAAGCCAGTGGTAAAGACAATGAAACCAGCATTAGTGAGTGTAACATCTAATTTGGCGAGTTGCCCGACTACAACAAAAATGTTGTTCTATATTCAGAGAACGTTAGTAATTTTTAGTTATAGTGTTGTAGCGGCTGTGTTGTGGTTTGGGTTGTAATGAACATTGGTGGAGGTCTGGGTGTCCATGTGTGTCACTGTCCAAGGTGCTGAAATGAGATTAGAGTAAATCTGCAGGAGTGAAGAGCCGGCGAGTGCTCACATCACTTAAACCCTCCGTGTTGTGTGTGTGTGTGTGTGGGGTGTGTGTAGTGAGTGAGATCACCCCGATCCCTAACCCTTGCATGCACGCCACTACTTTGTCTATTTTTAATCATCCATAAGGCAAATAAGATGTGAGACCTTAGTGGAGCACGGTATTAACCTACAACACACTCAAGAACCCGAGCTGTGAAATGTGCCAAGTAGGGCATGATTTTTTGTTGTCCTGGAACAAACATACTTAGTCAAACATACTTAGTCCGTCATAACCACACTGTAAAAAAGAATTGTTGGTTGTACTTCAAATTTTGAGTTCATTGAAATTAAAAATTTGAGTTGATAATTTGTCAATGAAGGCGAATTGGTTTAATCAACAGACCCTCAAAATATTAACTATCTGAAGCACATTAATTATTTAATTGATTTGACAAAGAAGAAAAAAAATAAGTGATAACAAATAACAAATTATATAATGCACAGTGCATTACTAACCTGTAAAACAAGACGGATATGGTCTAACAACGTTGTGCCCTAACTTTGAAGTTGTTTGGTAGTAGGAGTTGAACAGTAACACTTTATTTCTGGTTAAAATATAGTCACTATTGCCTATTTCTGAGCCAACAATGATCATTTTACGTTTACTAAGCAATTAAAATAAATAACAAGTTTACAAAACTAGAGAACTGATGTACTAGGTCGTAATTGAAGCTAAAAGCCAATATTTTCTAATAAAATAAGTAATTAATTAATTAATTAATTAAAACAGCTAGACACATATTTTTTTGTAAGGAAAGTGATATTTTTATTCAGAAAGGAGACATTATATTAATGATAAATAACAATTTTTAAAAAAAATCTTACTGACACCAAAGTGTGTTTTTATCGTCCACGGATAATTCATTTATTTCAAAATACATTAATGTTAATGTATACAGCTTATATTAAATATTAACCTTCATTAATAAATGCTGTAAAGGAATTGTTTGCTGTCATTTCATGACACCTAATGCAATACCTAATGTTAACCAAATGAACCTTATTGTAAAGCGTCCACAAATTTTGTTTACAGAGCAGATGCAGCTGAGCCGAAATTGTGTTCTGTTAAGTTGAACAGTATAGTTTGGATTTTTATTTACTTGTTTACTGATTGTGAATTTTAAAATTCCTTTCTATTCTTTTTCCATTCATGCTATTCAAAAATTAAATCCTAGATAGATTTCCAATCCACATCTTTGAGGAATGTTACATTCTGTATATTAATATCGAAGGAAAGGAGAATGAACAATAATAAAATAATAGAATAGGAAAACAAAACAGAATGAATAGACTATAACAGAACATAAGAAACAATAGAATAGACACAACAGCAAATAATGAACAAAAAAAGAACAGAACAATGGAACAGTGAACATTCTAAACATAAAATATTTAAGAATGTTACATTTTTCATATTAATAGCAAAGAAAATGCGTAAAAAGAACTAATAGAACATACACAACAACAAAAAAATAAATAACAGAACATACTAGAGACAGAAGAATAGAATAGAATAGAATAGAATAGAATAGATATAATATACTAGAAATTCATATCATGAAATCTTTAAAGAATTTTACATTCAGCAAAGTAACAGCAGCCCCTGCATTGTAATCTGGAGAGGTTATTGTTTGCAGCAGAGGTTATAAAAGCCGTATAATGTGTTCAGAGGTCATGCCACTTTTGCATGCAGCTGTAAATTGAAACCCTCACACACACACACACACACACACACACACACAACGGTCTCAGAGGACGCTCTTCTCCAGATCCTGGCTGAATAAGTTCTCATAGGCGCGCGGTCTGGACAGAGAGAGTGAGTGAAAGGGAGAGCGCTCAGCTGAGTAGAGGTGAAAGAGGAGGGAGGGAGAGTGATTATTGAAGGAGTGTCAGAGAGAGAGCCGTAACTCCCTCCGCCATTTCTCCATCCTCTGATGCATCCATCCCTCCATCACATAACCCGAAAACACCGACGAAGGACGAGCTGCTCAGATCCAGAGCGATATCTGACAGAGAACGACACAGATTAGAAAACAACGTTGCAAACTCCTCATTATGTATGTGTGTATTATTAATTATGTGCATTATTTAATTATTAACTACCTGGAGCTACTGAGATAATAGATCATGTGAACGCAAATACAGTATTAAAGCACCCAACGTTTAACGTTAGTTGAATAATCATTTTAAAATGTTTGATTCACTATTTTATCTATACTGTTGCAATACGCATGAATTAAAAAGACATTTATTTTTATAATCCGTTTTTTGCAAAGCATTCTGGGACTGTGACAGATTACTGCCACTATCTAAAAAGTTGACCTAATAAGTTGTACGACTAAAGATTTGGATAGCATATGTTTGTAATGTCATGTGTTTATGGTTTTTCTAGCAGGGATCTAAGTAGGTTGTGTGTGGGTGTGTGTGTGTGTGTACCAGATTCATGTAGCTGAGTGTGTGAATAAAATGTTTTTGGAGTAGAAATGGTTGTGATGCAGTAAACCACAGCCATCAGCGTCAGAGTTCCTGCAGCAGCAGCACGATGAACACAACCCAGTTTTTGCTGTGTCTTCATCAATTGACATCTGTCAGTAGAACACACAGTGTTTTATTTTTAAAGGGGACCTATAATGCCCCTTCACAAGATGTAGTATAAGTCTCTGGTGTCTCCAGAATGTGTCATGTGCGCGTTTCCGCTAAGGCAAAATCGGGCACAAAACCACAGATCAGATTTGATATAACTAGGCTTGTCAAATTTGCCCCTATTTAATTGGATGTGATTAAAAAAACACGCGTTTTATGTGTGTGCCGTATTAATGCAAATGAGCTGCTGCTAACACCCGGCGCCCATTCATAATAGGGCGGGAGCTGTTAACAGCTCAACAACAACAGCAAAGTGGAGAGGTCGGTCACGTCCCCGAAAGATAGAAGAGTTGGTCAATATAACCACGGGTTAGTTTACATCGCGGTGGTGGACACAAGTGGGTGGTGTGGGCAAAAGGGGACACCGGAGGTCAGTACGGACTAAGAGGGACAGACTCAGGAAGAAGTTACAACTTTTAAGACGTTTCTTGAATGGTTTCGCTGGATAATTTTTAGGTAGTTGCTAGGGTGGAGGATTGATTCGGACAATCATACCCTAGCATAATGCCGGTCAATGTTCATAGGAAAGGACATTTTCAGTGAGGCAAATCGGGCGGTTGGATATGTCGAATGAAATCCTCGCTTGTACAGCCGTACAGGGGGATAAACTGTTCAAAAAAGTGAAATCATAATCAAACCACAGCGGGGGGGACAGCCGTGGGTTAGACAAACAGAGAAATGAACGTATAAAATTAGAGTGTTGTTATACTAAAGTGTGTGGTGTGTGAATGTGGTGATGTGGGATGTAGGTATTAATGTTAATGGTGAGATGGAATGGTTGTGAGATGTGTGTGTGTGGTGTGGGAGTGTTGATGTGGGTAGTAGTGTCTTACGGTTTGTTGTCACGTGTGATACGGGGTGCAAAGGGGATATGATCAGAGAGTCTCTATCGGTGTTTCCTGCTCCCCGAGGCGGATGTTGAATAAGGAGTCTAGACCCCGAGCGACACACGATCACAACACACCTGCCGAAGCCGTCATAGATCCACCGGAGGGGCTACTGTGTGAAAAAGCGGAACAGTAAGTCATGGGATTACAAGACAGAACCACTTAAATTATAGAAATAAAAAGATGAACGAGATCCTGGACAGCAGACGAATGGAAATAAATGAAGCACTATGTATAATGAGCAACAAGCTGATGATCAGTCCAGAAGAGCGTTGCAAGTGTCCGTGGCTAGTGGGGCGCTGAGCCAGACACAGCGTTCAGCGTTCATCATCCTCCGCTTGGACTGCGCGGTTTCCTCCTGATGAGATTTCCCCTGAGTAATTTTATAGCTTCCTTGCGTTACTCACCAGTCATAACGAGCTTGGTGTCACCACTACACCCCGACAGATCGTATATAAATACGGGGAGCGTGAAAAATATTTGTGTCAGCTTACCGCCCACAATATATATATATATAATATTTATACTAAATAAACGCTAACAATAATTTGTGATAGCAACATTCGGATAAATCAGGATGCTCATAAATCTTAAGAGTAACAGACACACTGTAGCAAATATGCTGCAATGGCCAGGATGCATATACTATTAGCCGTCACACAGATCTCAATCAGTTCCCTCTAAAGTCACGTGCATAGCAAATTAGTAACAAAAGCATTACAATTATAATTGGAACATTAAATTTTAAATGCATATGCAAACATTATAGTTGTAGGTGTGGTGAGTGATGATACAGGGTGGGGATGTCATTGGAAGGCGGGGCACCAACATTTTTAACAAGTCATCTCAATGCAAAAAGTGCCCTGCGAATTACACCCTGATTCTTAATTAAAAAAGTCACATATTCAAATATTTATATAAACTAAAAGGTTCTATAAAAATAATGCAAGCTCCAGACTAGATTGTGGTCATTATAGCACAATTTTAGTGTATAAAAACAGATGCCTAAAGATAGTTTAAGGATAAAGTAACACAATGTCATCAATGGCCAGCATTACATATTATATAAGGATAGTATAGAGATATAAATACAATCTGATGTGATAGTGTGTGGGTGTATATGTGAGTGTGAGTGTATGGTATTGAGACAAAATACAATTAACATATAAACATGTGTGGATCTTCAAAGATTGTCATCACGGTTAGAATGTTGTGGGGGTAAAGAACTTGTAGCAGTTTAATAGAAATAAAGCCTCCCTAGAGCTGTAAAGAAATTTGCCGTCATACCTATTAACGCCTTTGTGATTCAGCTAAAACAAACGTGAAGAGAATGAATAAGTATACAAGAATCAAGGTTTTGGGGGAACAGGCAATGAAAGGTCGAGGAACATCAAATCATGCAATAGTTTTATCATTCTAGATCTATATTCTTGTGTCTTAAAATGATTTACAATAAAATATGAAACAATCAGCACTAAATCTGGATCATGTGCAGATCAAAGCATGTTCTTTGTATTATAAAATAATTAATAATGCATAAAGTAAACAAGATCCTTTCAGTTGCTGAATTACCACTGAACCTCTGGCCTGATCTGATGTGAATCAGAGGTCATGGATGAACATAATGACTTCAGCTGCAGCTTTACATGCTCACAAGTCTCCAGCTGAGAGCATTCTGCACATTTATATCCTGATCAACTCAACAAATAAATCCAAACAAATGCATCACAATTCTACAGCAAGACAGATCTCAGGTACAGCAGGAGCACAACATGCTAAAGATTCCTTTTTTGTTTTACATACCTTCCAATGGGTTTCTGATCTCTGTGTTTATGAACTTTTCTCCTCCAGTGATTCATATCTTTCAGCTTTTGAGCATCACTTTGTTTGTGTATCGTCTCTTTCCAGGGTGGAGCTTCACACCATGACAACCGAAGTCCCAGGATCATTGAGCTCCTGCACACGTGATGACGAACGCACATGAACGACCATCACCAAAACAGCTAGAGAATAGAGGACAGCAGATATGAGATCTTATTTATAATTATATATATTATATATATATACAGTGTGAAATGGATCTGCACATTTAGATGTTGACTTTTCTTTTTAAGTATATTGTTTCTATCTACCTATCTATCTATCTCTCTATATATATATATATATGCAAAAATTTTGTAAAATAAGAGCTAGATAGGATATTCACCTTTACAAGGAAAAAAGAAAACGCTCATGAGGTCAAATAACCATTTATACAGTAACAAGATCATCAGGATGCAAACTGTACAAAATGTCTGTCACAAACTGAAAAGATTTGTTTCTGACTTTGACAAAGCAAAAGAAAATACTGAAAACATACTGTAGCAGGGGATATTTACAGCAAAGACACGAAATGACCCTTCTAAAACAGATTTGTCAAGTATTGTAGACAACGAATTTAAATTATCATTTCATCATATTTATTTACTGACAAGAACAAACTACAAACAAAGAGAGCGTTCAAGCTACTGAACAAACACAGAAGACCCATCAAACCCCTGTGAGAGGCAAAGATAACATTACTTCAATGACTATAAGCCATAAAATGTCTGGCCTACGGGTCAGATGTTCGCTTTCAGAAACAAGTCTGAGAGAGTTTTTGGAAAAATAAAAAGAGGGGCATAAAAACATCTTACAGGTAAAAACAGGCAACAAAAACATTTCTGTACATATAAAAAACTAAAATTGTTCTGAAAATGTTGTTGCATGTAAATACTTCATAATAAACCAGAATTGCATTTGTGTCACATGCAAACTACAAGAGGAAATACATAAACATTTTTTTTTTTAATCATTTTTTTACTATGGCTGTAGTTTGTGCTCAAAAAAGAGCCTAAAATGTTACACAACACACACACACAAAATCAATTCACATTTAAATAAATAAAAAAAAAAAAAAAATCAAATAGTTGTTTTACCCTCATGAAGACATGTCCGTGTCATATTTTGCATAAACAATTAAGTCTATTTTTCAGACCATTAAGATGAAATATGACCCAGACATTTCTGAAGTGTTGTTCTTGAGATTCACCCAAAACTGATGATGTAGTTTTAAAGGTTCAAAAGCTCTTTTGAAAACACAATGCAGCTTTTTACAGATGTTAACTTAAAGACCCACTTAAATAATGACACCAAACACAACATATCAGCGTGGATCAATGTCAACATTGATGCTGAGGTTATTATTAACCTTCATGGTTGATGATGACCTTTGACCCTGGCTGTCCTCTTGATTTACCATGGTTTTAAATTCATGACAACAAAGTGTAGATGCACCAAGCATCTCTGGAATACTTATAATCATTGCCAAAAATTCCAAAATGATGTTTATTCCTGTTTTGAACTGTTTACCTCACCTCTGTGACTCATTCATCAACAGAGACGAAACACTGGCTGCTCTGTTAGTACCACGCAGTTTAAATAACACTGATGGCTCACAGCCATCATAAAACACCTTTATGCAAAAATCATCACATTACTAAACCAGCAGGACCATTAGTAACCAAATGATTGGACCGTTGTAACAAGTGTTACACACTTAGAGTTCACCTGGACCCAGCAAACGCATGAACAGCTCAGCAGTACCATCATTATACGTCTACTTAAAGCAACAGTTCACTCCAAAAAAGAAAACTGTCATCAAAGTCGTTACTCCAGGTGCATATAAACAGAGTTTTCACATGTAACATGTTTACACCAGGAAGTAAGAAGGTGGAAGTCAAGATCTTCACATACAGTAACTATTGTATGGCTTCAGAAGTCTTTGAATATAACGCACAATCTGTTTTGGAGCTCAAAAGTTGTCAATTACTGTTTTACAGAAAAGAGCACAACTGGCGAGATGATGATATATAGTGATCTGAATGACATGAAGATGACAGAATCATCTTTTTGGGGTGAACTAACCCTTTAAAGTCAGTTATTTTTGTGCCCATCTGTATGCATGTACACATAAAAAAATGATTGTTGCCAGCAGCAAAGGACTACAATAAAATGATCTTGATTGAAATAGATCCATCACAGATGTCAGTTTCTTCCCTCTCGCTTTCTCATAATACACTTGACTCGTGACATTCTATGTGGCCGTTTTGCAAATGTGAATCATGGTTTCCCTCGAGCAGGGGGTGAAAAGTGTCAAGAGGGGTCAGGTCCGTTTCTGTAGTGGCACACGGCTGGTATCTGGCCTCAGTGTCTGTGGGCGCCTTGTCGAGCCGCTCGAGGAGGAGGGAATGCAGGTATCCGATCGGAACAGGAAGGAACGCAACAATGATGAGTGTGATCAGGACAGCAAGAGCCCAACCAGGATAAGGGAGAACTTCTTTAGATGCCTGAGAGGAAAGCACAAAAGCAATGTTAACCAAAGTCATAGACATAAGAAATAAGTCAGAAAATTTTTTTTGCATTTATTGAACCTTTAGCAAAACCTAAAAATGTGTTTGCATATGCATGTGTTTCTCATATTAGTGAGAATATGGAGGAGGAGAAAAAACCCTCGATTCACAGGATTAAACGAAGCAATTTGGAGCAAATGCTGATATTTATAAGACTAAAAAGTAAGATGAAATTCTAATCGCTTGTAATGTAAATCAATTAAATTTTACATTATAGCAGATACTTGCATAAAATGCATATAAATATCAGTCATCACTGTGTATGCCAATAATATGTCTTAGTAAGATGATATTTAAATGCTTAGTTTTATGATCAAAGCTCTGTAGTTTTAAAACACAATGCAATGCAATGATGATTGAGAGATGACCAAATAAACCTTCCTCAAAAGCCTGATGGATCATAAGGGGCTTCCACACCAGAGGAACCTTTTCATAGTTCCTAGAACTATTTGCTGAAGTACCTGGATTTTGTCGCACACAACAAACACAGCTTTGATCACAGCATCGTCCATCTACCGGTTTTTAGCGTTTGTAAATGCCGCATTTAAAGACACCGCTGTCAGACGCTTCAGAGTTCCTATTACCGGTGCAAATGCAACCGGGAACATGACCCGGGGAAGAAATCAGTTCTCGGGGAACTATCCTAGTAATGGCTAGTTCCTATAACTGAGTTCCTAGAACTATTCGGTGCGAAAGCCCCTATAATTTGAAAGTTACATTTGAACATGATTTTTCTAAAAAAAAAATGATAATCAAAGTAAGTTTTGATCATGTTAATAATTTAGAGGCCTTAGAAATGAGCATATTAAATATGTTACAGTGGCTTTAAAGGGTTTAAGGTAATGGTTTATTTATAAGAGCATGCATGTTATTTTACCTTTTCTCTGTTCCAGGCGGTGTATGTAGGGCGCTCCAAGATCATCTTTAGCAGACTGGCACCCAGGAGCCCCAGCATAGCAATTGGACACACGTACTTCCACAGGTACTTGTACACCACTGGAACCGGGCGATTCAACATCTGTTTCAGGTCCTCTAAAAACCTGCATTAAAAAATACAACTTGTTTACGCATTTAATCACATAACACAACACTTCTACCGAAGCACTGAAGGTCTGTGATACCTGTCCGCTCCATAAACCCAGGCGACGCTGATGGTCTGAAAGATGACAACGATGATGAGCGGAAGTGTGGCGGAATAATCATCGAACATCGTCACAAAGTAGTTTCCACAGCGCTGAGTGAACATTAGACCGATCAGAAAGCCCACCACACAGCTGCACACTGACAAAGAGAGAAAAAACACAAAATAAAGATTAAACAGAACAATCACATTCAAACTACAACAAAACTGATTAAAACTAAAAACACAACTTAAACAAGAGTCAAAACAGAGAGTTACCTGTGAAGAGGAGTTTGTGATTGCGTAGCGTCTTAAAGGTGTCCGTTAGTGGTGTCAGTATTCCGGCCATGGTGCCGAACATGGTGGACAAACCCAGATTGAGCAGCATGAGGAAGAACAGTGCCGACCAGAACGGACTCCCGGGAAACAACGTCATGGCTTCCGTGAACGCTATGAACGCTAAACCTGTTCCCTCAACACCCTGAGAGAGAGAAACACAACATCAACTTCAATGTGAGAGTCACTTTAGAAATGAGAATAACCTTTTCAGACTTTATTCATTTCAATTACTTTATTTTTAGGCCTGGAAATCATATATTTGGATAACACTTTATTTTAAGGTTGCATAGTTACACGTTACTACATGTACTTACTATAATAATAACTGTAAATTGTGCATAATTACAAGTAGCTAGAGTTACCCAAACAATAACTCCAGTAAGTACATGTAGTTAATTAATATTACTCAGTACTTATTTGAGTAAGTATGATTAATGTAACTAAGCCACCTTTAAAAAAAAAAAAAAAAGTACCCTATTTTTTATATCCCCTGCCCTAGCAACCCCCAAAACATTCCAGCACTGGCCTAACAACCCCCTAAACATTCCAACAATGCCGTAGCAACCCCCAAAACATTCCAGCAATGCCCTAGCAACCCCCCAAAAATTCCAACATTGTCCTAGCAACCCCCAAAACATTCCAGCAATGCCCTAGCAACCCCCCAAAAATTCCAACATTGTCCTAGCAACCCCCAAAACATTCCAGCAATGCCGCAGCAACCCCCAAAACATTCCAACATTGTCCTAACCCCCAAACATTCCAGCAAGCCGCAGCAACCCCAAAACATTCCAACATTGTCCTAGCAACCCCCCAAACATTCCTCCACTGCCCTAGTAACCCCCAAAACATTCCAGAAATGCTCTAGCAACCCCCAAAACATTCCAACAATGCCCTAACAATACAACTGCATTGCGAGTTTCGCATCACTCACATTTTCATCAGAAAATATAACTCCATATAATGTATGTGTTAACCCCTGTTTCAATTCATCCTCCAGGCTGCAGGCGGTGATGTTGTAATCAGGGATCTTCAGATGCTGGCCCTGAATCCTGTACCAGTTTTCATAATCGTTCAATGTGATGCTCTTCACATCTGAAGCATTGATGAGGAGGCCAGGAAGAGAAATGTTGGATATCGCATCCAGATTACTGCAACATACACAACCATTCATCTAAGCATCTTAAATAACTTCACCATCGTTAAACGGTAGGTAACCATTTTTATGCTTTATTGCAACAATACCCAAAATCAAATGGTGCATGTTAGCTATTTTACAACACAATTTATTAAAATATATTTGAAGATCAAACAATCCCAAATCATTTTTGTGTAACATACTGACCGTTTGACACACTCAGTGGCGATGGTTTTGGCTCTGAAGCCCAGCACGGCAAACACCACCAGCGTGGCCAGCACAGACGTCATGAAGTTGACGCCGGACACGGTGAATGCGTCGCGATGGCAGTTGTTGTTCCGCGGGTTGTAGGATGAGTACGCGATCACAGAACCGAAACCCAAACCCAGAGCGAAGAAGACCTGAGTCGCTGCCTGACGCCACACCTGAACATCAGCCCAGATCTCCAGCTGAGAGAAATGAAGTTTGTTTAAACTCACTGAGGAAAATTGATTGTGAACTGCTTCCAAGTTACATTAAACATGTCACACTATAATAATAATGATAATAAAAAGAAGAAATTCATTTTAAGCAGTGTTTGTCATAGTTTTAGTTAACAATTAAAACATTTTTGGTAATTGAAAAAGGTTCAATTCAATAAAATATAAATATTTAATGAAACACTGTTGCCTTGGCAATTAACTGAAATAATTAAGTTTAAACTGAAGTACTAAAATTACAGAACTAAAACAGAAATTATAAATATAAAAGAAAGAGGAATGTATATATAAAAAAAGAATGATAAAAATGACAAGAGCTCAGAAAATTACTAACACTAAAATAAAAATTGAAAAATATAAAAAAGGCAATTCAAAATATTAATAAATACTATTTCAGTACATAAATACTACTAAAACAATACTGATTTTTAAATAAATAACATGACAAAACAGAGAAGATACGGTTTTAGTGTCTAATCAATAAATCCTGCCCATATTCTGGAGCTCAACTCAACATAGTGCAGAAAGCAGTCATGTGTTCATCTACATACTCTGGGGTAAAACATGAATTTTATGCCCTCAGATGCTCCATCCAGCGTCACACCTCTGATCAGGAAACACAGCAGCACCACGTACGGGAACACGGAGGAGAAATACATCACCTGCACACAACCAATTCTGATCAATATCACCAATAATCAAATTACAACACAATAAACACAAAGAAAGTCTGATTTAAGAAGCTTGCCATTTTTAAATTATTATATTTTTTAAATCAATCTTTCTTTGCATTTTTTTTATTCATAGAAATAGTACATTTTTTGTTTTTAATTTCTTTTCCTTTTTTATTGCATTTTTTAAATCAACCTTTCTCTTATTTCTATTAATTTGCATTGAAATAATATTTTTCTATTTTAAAATTATAATGTATTTTTTAAAAACTTGTTGCATTTTTTTAAAAAAATCAAATTTTAAATAACTATTTTGCATATGAATGGTACATTTTTTAACACTAATGTGACACGACACAAACCCACACTCAGAGTACCTTGCCAGTAGATTTGATGCCCTTGTACATGGCCAGACAAACGATGACCCAAGCGGCCAGCAGACACCCAGTGATGATGGGGTTGAACTCTCCCGTTTCATCAATGGAGTCGGTGATGTCTAGAGCTTTACGGTACCAGAAATACGCTGTGGGAGAGCTGGCCTCACATTCCTTCACCTTCACTATGAGTGAAAACAACAAATGCATCTTTAGTTTTCACATTTCTGGCATCAGTTCCTCATATCAAATCTCTAAGTGACTATTACTCCAATTTTATCTTGCATAACACACACACTCCTAATCCTTACCAGTGCTGTTGCCTTCTGTTGGACAGTCTTCCCATGGGAGAGAATACCGGAAAGAGTTTCCCAAGTAAAAAATACTCCAACCGATGATGACATTATAATACAGAGCTACAAAGAAACACACCTGGGAAATAATGAAATAATGATGTATTAAAGGATTAGTTCACTTCAGAATTAAAATTTCCTGATAATTTACTCGACCCCATGTCATCCAAGATGTTTATGTCTTTCTTTCTTGAGTTGAAAAGAAATGAAGGTTTTTGATGAAAACATTCCAGGATTTTTCTCCATATAGTGGACTTCACTAGGGTTCAACGGGTTGAAGGTCCAAATGTCAGTTTCAGTGCAGCTTCAAAGAGCTCTACATGATCCCAGACGAGGAATAAGAGTCTTATCTAGAGAAACGATTGGTCATTTTCACAAAAAAAAAAAAAAAAAAAAAATTAACCACAAATGCTCGTCTTGCACTGCTCTGCGCCATGCATTACGTAATCAAGCGTGATGTAGGCAGAAGTACAGAGCAAGTGTTTACAAAGCGACTGGGCAAAGACTAAGTCAAACGGCCGACGATGTTGGAAGTTGGAGGAGAAAATGAGATGGAGTTTATGATTACATAATGCATGGTGCATCACAGAGCAGTGCAAGATGAGCATTTGTGGTTAAAAAGTGTTTTTTTTTTTTTTTTTTGTAGAAAATGGCCAATCGTTTTGCTAGATAAGACTCTTATTCCTCGTCTGGGATCATGTAGAGCTCTTTGAAGCTGCATTGAAACCTTCAACCCGTTGGCAACTGCTGAAGTCCACTATATGGAGAAAAATCCTGGAAATTTTTTCCTCAAAAACAAACATCTTGGATGACATGGGGGTGAGTAAATTATCAGGAAATGTTCATTCTGAAGTGAACTGATCCTTTAAAGAATAGATGATAATTTTGTGTATTTTGTCTGCTATTTAAGTTCACAATTGCAGTATTATATTTTCAGCAATCCATGTACCGGTGCAACTGACCAATAACGCTAGAGATTACTCACCACACAGCTGGAGTAGCCAATGCCAACCAGTTTTGGAGAAATGTGTCTCCAGACGCCGATGCTGCCCTGTCTGATGCTCTGACCTGCCGCCAACTCCAGGAAAAACAACGGCACTCCAACCAGCACCATCAACACCACATACAGCAAGATGAACGCTCCTGAAAGACACAAAAATGAACTGGATGGTCTTTTCATCCAATACTGGCATAATCAAAACGATCTCCTCCTCACTCACCTCCTCCGTTCTGATGGCAGAGGTACGGGAACCTCCACACGTTTCCCAATCCCACACTGAATCCGACCTGAGCCAGGAAATATTCCACCTTACTGTCCCAGCCATCTCGGGCCGTTTCCAACACGACCTCCTGCTCGACCCCTAAGCCCAGTTCAGCCTCGTCCCGCCGGTCGTCTGCAGGTAACGGGGGCTTCTCTGACGTCATCTGAGGGAGAAACGCAGACTTGTTTTCACATCCAAACAAATCACACATAAGGCCACGGCGCTGCTCGGAGGACCTGTCTTTGTTATAAAATATGCTGCTATAAAAATTCGACCTTATCTTGCCAGTTGAGTCATAAAACTGCTCAATCACGTGTGCGGATTCATGTCTGATTGCTATTCAAGTTCATTTCCGTCTGAGTAATCAGTTCAAACAAATGATGGTGTAAAAACGACACGAGAAGAAGTGTTGATGTGCACACGGTTTGATCAGTGAAATTGAGATTACTGGATGTGGATTTTACAAACTGCATATCAGTGCAGTTTGCTTGTAATATGCAACATGAAGGCAAAACACTTCAGGTTAAATTTATTCATGCATTTGCAAGTTTACAGGTTACTGTATAAAGACAATGATGACAAAGCTTGATATAGTATCTTTCAACGCGCTTCTTTGAAAATACAAATTACAACATACTACAATATCATATTCTTCATCATCAACAATTATAAAAAGACCAGTTATAATAATAATAATAATAATAATAAAGTGGTTTAGTATTCAAAACAAAACTATACAAAAAGTAGAATAAAATGGACCTAAATGAGATGAGCCCACTTTAAATGTCAAAAACAGTCTGACTACAAAAAAAAAACACAATGAACACACTCTTTATGGCTTGGAAAACATTTTTAAATTCCCTGACATTTACGTCTTTCCATCAACATGGTAAGCACATGTAGGTGTAACTGCGCATGCGCACGTGTCTAATCTGACAGCAGGAAACATTGCCTAACTGCTACTTTAAAACCACTTTAAAACAAGCATTTAATTGATTATATGCATAAATAAGCTCTTCAATACATGATTAATCAAAACCAAACGCTGTGAAGTCAGATCTAACACTACAGAACCGGTAAAACATGAAACTAAAATGAAATAATCATCATATTAGCACGTAAATCAGTATAAGATAATGTATACATTAAATAAATTCTCACCGCTGTTTTTTCTGTCTTTGATTCTTTCCTCTCAAACGCTCGTACACGTGTAAATGGCGCGCGCTATTGTCACCGGTTCACACGTGCGGCTCAAATCCTCCTTTAAAAAATCGCTTCACAACTTCCCCAACCGAACCGTACAAATACAAACTATAGGAATAATGATTTGAAGTATCGAGGAAGAGAGAATGACGTTTATTTTGCCCGCGTTTTATTCTTCCGTAGTGATTGTGGGTTTACGGAACCTCAGGCAACACCCTCCCGCGCGCGTCCAAGGCCCCGCCCACTCACTGTTGCGCGTAAGCGACGCTCTTTGTGAGCGCGCGTGCTGTAGCCTGAAACATCGCCTCACTAGTTTTTAAACGTAGTAAGTCAAAGTATAAACGTTTTTTTAATGTATAGTTATTAAACTGTATTATAAAAAGTTATACGCTAGTAAGAAACGCTAAAGATTACTGTTACTCTTCTATCTATTACGTTATTTCTACACATTTTCTCCTATAGAGAACCATGAATTGTTTATTTATATTTTTTATTATGGTTTTCCATATGTTGAACTGTTGGCATGCGGTTCTGAATTTCCTCCAGAAAGTTTTACTTATGAATGATGCAATCAGGTAACAAAATTACACTGAGATTAAAAGTCACCAGCAGGTGGCGCTGTCAATTTATGTTATGAAGCGCTTTGCATATTATTTTACTGTCAAAGTGACCCAACTGACCGGGACACATCTTATAAGTTCTCATTTAAGAACTTATTCTCAAACAAGCCTTGCCAGGGTTAATAATTGCCTTAAATCATTTCAAATTGTTCAAAAGATTCATTTATATAAGCAACATAAACTACATCTGACTATTTTTGTAAAACCGCGTTTTTCTGCTATGGAAATGTCATTTAATTTAATGAGTGGATCATAATAATCAACAATCTTTGTTATAACCTACCTCTCTTATTTGATAATGTAGCAGATTCCTCTATGAAAGCCTCTTCGTTCTCCTCTGAAGATCATACAGATCAAAGAAATTATCCAAGACTTTCAAAATTCAGCTGAAATGTCAGGACCCAAAAGATCAGTAAAGCAATAAAATTGCGTCGGGACTAAATTATCCTATTCATTTTAAACTACAGGTGATGTTTCGGTCCCGAAGAGAAAGTTCATTCCTCTGGAGTTTATTTTGCCACGTTGTTGAATCCTTCCACATTCCAGCTGTCAATCACAAATAAGAACCGCCCACCAGACCAAAACACAGCCTAGCCTTGGGAACTCATGCACGGAAAACGCATGTGAAACAAACTGCAGATATGACCTCAAAGCTAACAAACATAGACTAAAAGCTACAAAACTCCATTTTGATTTCATTGACTTTTCAACTAAAGGGGATATGTAGTAAAATGCAGTGTTAGGGAAAGTTACTATTAAAGTAATGCATTACAATTTTGCGTTACTCCCTAAAAAGTAACTGCGTTACTTAGTTACTTTTTATGGAAAGTAATGTTACACGTTACTTTTTCTCTCCTGGGCTGGTTTGTTTGTTTTTAATGACAAAAAGGTTCTATTTTAGTAAATGTAAAGGCCCTTTCACACCAAAAGTGAGAGAAATAAGTATGGAGTGAATTTTGTGCCATAATTAAACAAACAAATCCAGCATTTTGCAAACAAACTCAATCTGCTTTGCAAAGGGAAAACTCGACTTGCAAATAAACAGAAAGCAATGTGTAAATACAAAGGTCAGTTTGAGCGAGAACGCAGAGGAGTAACAAATGTATTGTGTTTTACAAATATAAATATTAAACAAATAAATACAAACCATCCTACAAAATTGCATTTAACATGTGAACAAATACCAAACGCATATAAATGCATACCTGTCTGTTACGATTGTTTAGACTCTTGCCTTTTTATGAGATCTCTCGGCTTGATTTTCTCAAAACTGTGTCCAGGCAGATTTTCTCACAAATGCAGTTGAGCAACTTCCTCTTCCAAAACAGCAGATGGCGCTATGCTATGGGATCAATTTAGCGCTAAAAGAGCAAGTGCAAATCCTGGCAGTGGCAGGTCACAGCGCCACTTCCGGTGGAGTATTTTTTATTTTTTTTTTAATAAAAGATTTGATGATGCATATTATATACCAGCAAGCAGATGTGACCAGAATATGAACCCAATAAGCTAAATTGCATAAGCATTTTCCCATTTTTATTTATTTCTTTAATGTGATCTCACATTTGCCCATTTTCAGTTTTGTAGCTATTACAAAAAATTTCTATACTTCATTGAACTACCAAATTTCCATTCATCACTTTTTTCATTTACATGCATTAAATGAATGTAAAATAACCTGCCAAAACTTACATAACCTCAAAGCCACAAGGATCATAATTTAAGATTAATGAATTTTTTGATGTTTGTGTGTTGCACGGCTTCTGCCATGAGTCAAGGCAAGGGAGGCAGTCTCTTTAGAGAATCACTGGATGAGAAAATTTTCGATATTACAAAAATAAAAACAACGCAAGTATTACAAAATGTGACATTAAAAAATTGTAAAAGTCAGTTTTTATATAGTCAAAAACAAACCTTTCAGAAAGAAGTCTAAAGAAGGCAGAAGGCAAGTGTCTCACAATCGTAACAGACAGGTATGAATTTATATGCTATAGGTTTGGTATTTGTTCACATGTTAAATGCAATATATAGGATGGTTTGTATTTATTTGTGAAATATGTATTTATATTAGTAAAACACAATACATTTGTTACTCCTCTGCGTTCTCGCTCAAACTGACCTTAGTATTTGCACATTGCTTTCTGTTTGTTTGCGAGTCGAGTTTTCCCTTTGCAAAGCATTGAGTTTGTTTTGCAAAATGCTGGATTTGTTTGTTTAATTATGGCACAAAATTCACTCCATAAATACGCCTCATCAGGGTGAAGGAAATGCAAATTCACTCCTGTACAGTAGAGGGCGCAGTGAAACAAACCTTTCAGCTCTACACAGATTACTTCAGCAATAAAAACAAAAAAATGAGAAGCAAAAGTGAAGTTTATCTAAAGTCATCTTTGCTTATTATTATGGTTGAAATGTTGCCTAATAACATAAGATTAAATAAAATATATTTGTGTAATATTATATTTAATGCATGTTTGTGTAAATAGGCTATTCTGAGTTTGCATTTCACTGCACTGTTTTTGTGCAAGTGACATGAGTAAATGTATGCTCACATTTTAGATCTACAATAACCGTCATGTTTACACAGCGCACACAACACCTCTGCACTTACTCAAATTTTTCCTCAAAATGGCGACAGGAGAGCTGTCAGTCAATAAATGAGAAAACAAAGTAACTTGCGTTACTTATTTGAATAACTTATTGAAATAACTTATAACTTATTGAAATAACTCAGATATTGTTGTAATTTATAAGTAATGTGTTACTTTACTAGTTACTTGAAAAAAGTAATCTGATTACTTAACTCACATTACTTGTAATTAGTTACCCCTAACTTAATGAGACTTAACGAGCCAATAATAATGAATAGAAGTTTAGAAATAAAAACAGAACAGTCATATCTCTCACCTAACATATTTTTTGCTTCTCAGATTACCTTCATCTCTCCTGTGATATCTGTGAGAAGAATGTCTGGGCGGTTAACACGCTATCAAAATGCATCTAGTTTTGAGAATACTAGTCTGAAGACAACCGTCTAGGAATCAGCAGTGTAATGCTGAGGTGAGTATAAGAGAGAAGAGATTCTTGTGCGATTTTATACATTTTCCTGTACTACATTTGTTTAAAGAATTTTACAGATGAAGGAAATGATCAGACATGGCTTGTTTGTCAAATTCTTCAATAGAAACATTCATGTGTGTCTCATTCATGCCATTCTCTTCTGCTTATTTTAAAAATGAAAATTCTGTCATCATTTGCTCATACATGCCATTGAAGTTATTGATTTAGGTCTAGTCTTTATGCATTTAGTTTGGATAGAGGTGGAGGGCGACATTTTTAGCAAATATGATCTTCAATTTGGGTCTTTTTAATCACACAAATCTACGACTGGAATATTGTACATTGACTTTTTTATGGTGCTTTCTGTAATTGAGCGTAAAAGAGCAGCATGAACTGTTGATGAACATCCTAATCTTCTTATATCTCCTTTTGTGTTCTGTGAAAGTCATATGGGTTTGGCATAATGTGACAGGATATTCATTTTTGCCTGAACCGTTCCTTAAATGAGTCAGAGTTTCTTTTTTTTTTTTTTTATCTGTCTCAATACTTAAAGAAGTGCTTATTTAATTGCTTATTTAGCTCATTGTATTTCATTAATTCCTCATAATAAAGCGTCTGAGATGAGCTCTCTATGCATCAATGTAAAAGTGAAGGTCGGTGCTTACAGTGTTTGTAGATTTGACCTGGCAGGAATTCCAGCCTGCAGGCAGTCAGACAGGTCGAACAGGAGGAGAGAGACAGGGAAGGTGTAAAAATGACACATTCTGATGCTATTATGTGTTGAAACACCCACGTCACATATGCACATGTGTTTCCAAAGGTGTGTGACAGCCGGTGGTCTTGATGGGGGTGATATCGCAATACCTGCTTACTGTAAGTATCATCAAGAGTATTACCTAGAAATAAGAATTCGCACTACAACAAATTCTGGTAGGGACTACAACGAGCTTCTTCCCGCGTTAGTGACATCACAAACCCCAAAATTTACATAAACCCCGCCCCCGAGAACATGCAACAAAGAGGGCGGGGCCATGTTGGGCTGCTTTAGAGAAGAGGAAGAGTTGTGGTAGTATAGTGTTGTTGTCATACCGCTTTACAAACGAGGGTCAATTCAATGCTTGATTTGCACAAAAGATTAACATGACGGCACATGCTAGTCGATGAGTTGAATCAAATTTATCTACTAACCGTTCAGAAACGTCCATAACTTCTTCCTGAGTCTCTCCATCAGTGTCGACTCCGGTTTGAACAATGTAAGGCTGAACACCGTTACTGACAATCCTCATTTTGGCTGTGTGAGATTCTCCAGCTTTGTTGTTGTTGAGCTGTTAAAGCTCCGCCCTCTTCTGGAAAGGGGTCCGGGATCAGCAGCTCATTTGCATTTAAAGGGACACACACAAAAACGGCGTGTTTTTGCTCACACCCAAATAAGACCAAATTTAACAAGCTATAATAAATGATCTGTGGCGTATTTCTTCACAGACACAGTTTGGGGACATCAGAGACTTATATTACATCTTGTAAAAGGAGCATTATAGCTCCTCTTTAACATTAAGAGTTTTTTAAATCACTATTTTTTACTAAATAGCAAAAAATAGGCTCTCTTACTACCATGTCATTTAGCAGTTGCTCTTATCCAGATTGAAATGACATCGATGAAATGAGGTGAACAGATGGCGAACATGCACTACAGAGAGTTATAATGCTGGCTAAAGACACACAAGATGAATCAATACAAATATGCACTACCTAATAGGATTAAACAAGTCAATGCAAGACTCTTTCCATGGTTGTTCAAATTCCTTGATAAAGGTGAGCCTTGAGTCAACGCCTGTAGTTTGGGAGGTTGTTTTTACATGCATATGAAGTCGATTCTTTCATATGGGCGTAAGGACAGTAAGTGCTTAATGTTTTTGTAGGGGAAACAGGGTGTGTATAGTTGGAATTTGAAGTCAGCATGTAATCTGAATTGATTCTTTTTGTGTAAAAATTCAATCACAACCACTTTCACTTAATTTCATATTTTCCTCATTGAATATCCAGTTTCGGTCAGAAATGCATCATATTACAGAAGTAAAATGAATGCCGTTTTATTTTGACTTGCATTAAAAGGGCGCTAATTGTATGTGCATAATGTTCCAGAAAGGTCAATTATCAATTAAAGTTAATTATCTATATCAAAGTAATTAAATAACTAATTGAAGACTAGTTGAAGAGGTGATTCATGCGTGCTGCTGATAACTGTGTGCGCGCTGCCATGTTGTATGTTTATCTTTTTTACAGCCTGATATCAGTGATGTTGATTTTTTGTTTTTGCTCTATTTTTAATCCAGCGACTGGTGAGTTTTTCTCTGGGAGATGAGGGTGTGGATACTGTCGAAGATGCTCTTTCACAGATTGGGCTTCTTGTGGATTCTCATCGGCTGTCCAGTGCCGAGGTGATGCTAGAGGTCCGGACCAGCAAAGTCATCCTGAGAGACAGACACAACCAGGTAAGACTACAACAAAGCAACTGCGTGCAATACCATTAAAACTGATGGTCCAAAAGTCTTTAGGGCTTTAGATGTGCATGCATTTATCATATGCAACAGATATTATGTATTAACTTGAATGCATTGCAATGCAAATCGCTTTGGGTAAAAGCATCAGCCAAATGCATAAATGCAAAATGTTCTTGCAAATCCACTAAAAATCTGCAAACTAAAAGACTGAGATTTTCAAAAATATCCTGCAGCATTTAAGACACACACATATTGACACTTGATCTAATGCAACAAAATTCCCAGAAGTTTCAAGTGTCACTCAATCACGCAAGGATTGCTGTAAATTTGTGAGGCAATTGCACAACGTACAGTCTATTTCTTGGACGTATATTCAGTTGCAACTAATGATGAATGTGCTCTTTGTTTCACGACTGACCATTGATGAGGAACTGGAGGAGTTTTCCATGTCATCTGTTCTCCGCTGTGATTGCATCAATTCCTCATCTCTCCGCGATCCAGCTCTTCTCCTGCTGGTTTGTCAGAGCTGCACCCAGAAGAGGCCGAGCGTGTATTTCTTCAGCTGTGCGTATGTCAAAGTGAGACGAGTTTCATTGCAGCTATCAATATTGATTCAGGTGATAGTGTTGTGTCTCTCCAAGCAGAGCTCCGCCTCTTTGATGACATCACTCTCTACCTGTTTGCATATTTCAGGCAGAGCACATAAGAGATGACATCAAGCAAGTTGTATCGCATTACACAATAAGAGCAAACAGGTACTGATCTTAACAGTCGGGTGATGTTGTGATTTCCACAGTGTGCCAACAGCCCAGATAGAGAGAAAAGAACCTGTTAACGAGCAGATAAACCGGTTTAACCAAGTTTCTACATAACTTACGAAGGCGTGACTGAGAGTACAGGGAGGCAGAGAGACAGAGAGACAGAAGAAAATAAGATTCATTCGACCTTGGCTGTTCTTTAGGACTAAATACTTACAACCAGGACTGCAGTCAGGTACAGTGTGTTATCTTTATCTGCTCTATATGTGCTTATCAGCTTCAGAAGATGAGTGTAACTGTGTGTATGTGTGTGTGTGTTTCACAGCGGGAGACACGTTTAACTAACCTCAAGGCATCTCAATGTCAAACTGAATGCCAAACATATTTTCTAGGATAGGTACTTTTATTTATGAATGAGTGTGTGTGGGTTAACTTGGACTTTGTGCACAGAATTGTCGCTAGAAGTGAGCGAAATCTGACAAAAGTCCTTTATTGTTTTAAAAGTGCAGAAGCGTTCCTTTTAGGGTTTGTGTTAGTGTGTAATAAATGTAATAATCTTCATATAAAGGACTGTACATCATCATTTAATGTACAGCACTTTGCTCTACTTTGTAGTGTTTTAAATAAATTTGACTAACTCATTTTCATAGCTTAAGGAACTTAATTCAAAATAGTGTTTAATTATTGCCTAAGTCTTTATTTAGAAGATAATGTCTCTTATTTAGAAGATTTTTAGCATGAAAACACGTTTGTATGGGCGTTATTTTTGTTATCTAACTCAAAAGACGTTTGTTTGTTTTTGTGACTCATTATCATTGTTTGGCAGCAATTAACTCACTTTAAGATTAAAGCACCATGACGCACTGAAATACTGTACATTTTCCACTAGATTACAACACTTTCATTCTGGACAAAAGGGTGTGTTGTCACGTGAATGTGTGTGTTTCAGGTTCTCTCAGTCCAGTATGGATATTTCTGGAATTCCGAGCCCTCCGTACACACAAGCCCCGGATCCGCCCTCATCCATCCCCCCTCCACCCTACCCCGGGATCAGATGTGTGTGTGTGAATCAATACTATCTATACTTTCATTATAAACAGACACAGATTAACACACTCATTTCTCATTTCTAGCTAACGGACTAGCAAACGGTCAACCTGATAAGTCATTCCTCAAGGCTCAGATGGAAGTAGTGAGTAAATATTAACAAATGCACACACGTTAATACACACACACCACACACACACACACACACACACACACACATACACATACACAGTACTGGTCAAAAGTTTGGAATAATTAACATTTTTTAATGTTTTTGAGAGAAGTCTCTTCTGCTCACCAATAAGATCTACAGTAAAAACAGTAATATTGTGAAATGTTATTACAATTTAAGTTTTCTATTTGAATATTTTAACAATGTAATTGATTTGCTCCTCAAGAAATACAGTTGAAAACAGTTGTGCTGCTTCATATTTTTGTTGAAACTGTGAAACATTTTTTTACTTCAGGATTCTTTGATGAATAGAAAGTTCAAAAGAACAGCATTTATTTGAAATAAAATCTGTTGTAACATTATAAATGTATTTTTAATCAATTTAATGCATCTTTGCTGAATAAAAGTATTAATTTCTTTTTTTTAATCTTACCCCAAACTGTTAAATCATAGAGAATTTCCTCAAAATTTATTAAGCCTTATATATAATGTAATTGCAACTTTTTATCTCACAATTCTAAAAATTATTTTCTAACATTGCTTGATATAAACTCACAATTGCAAGTTAATAAGTTAGAATTGGGTGATGTAAAGTCAACATTGCAAGTTAAGTCAGAATTGTTTGATATATAGTCACACTTGCAAGTTATAAAGTCAGAATTACGAGATATAAAGTCAGAATTGCATGATATAAACTCACAATTGCGAGTTAATAAGTCAGAATTGTGTAATATAAAGTCATAATTGCGAGTTAAGTCAGAATTGTGTGATATAAAGTCAGAATTGCAAGTTATAAAGTCATTACGAGATTAAGTCAATTGCATGATATAAACTCACAATTGCAGTTATAAAGTGTCGTCATAATTGCGAAAGTCAGAATTGTGTGATATAAAGTCAAATTGCAAGTTATAAAGTCAGAATTATGAGATATAAAGTCAGAATTGCAAGTTAATAATCAGAATTGTGTGATAAAGTCAGAATTGTGAGTTATGGCCTGGTTATTTTACAGACCGATTAGCCTAAACCAGGATTAGTCCTTAGTTTTAGGATATTTAGTAGCTTTATAAACTAGCATTACTGGTGTACATCTTGAGACAAAACAATGGCACTGATTTTTTAAGATATGTCAGTGCAAGTTACTTTCAGTTAAACAGCTCAACATGCATTTTAGTCTAGGACTAGATTAAGCCTTGTCTGTGAAACCGGGGGATGAAGTGAGAATTGCATGATATAAACTCACAATTGCGAGTTAAGTCGAATTGCATGAGTGTATATAAATCAGATGCACAGAATTGTGTGATATAAACAAGTGAATTGTGTGATATAAAGTCAATTGAAGTGTCAAATGTGAGATATAAAGTCACAATTACTTTTTTATTTTTTTTTATTTAGTGGTGGAAACAAGCTTCCATACACACAGGATAAACATATATATAATAAATAATTTTTAGAATTAAAATAACATCATTTACATTACTGTATAAATCATGTTTAACTTTTAAGACGTTTACAGTTTGTTTTTTTCTTTTCTGTATTTGACTAACAGGGACATTTTTCAGCCATTTTGTCCCCAAAAAAGTATGAGCGAATTATCATGTATTGTTCAGGCGGTGGAGTTTTCTGAGACAGCTGACCTCGACCTTCAGTTTGACCAGTAGCATGACCAACAATGCCACACTGATATCAATGTTTACATTAACAACAGTTTCAAAGATCAAGAAGAACCAATCAAAGATCTCTGCATGTCTTTTCATTATTAACCGCCTGGTCTTTCTCTATTTCTAGGACGTGCTTAATCATTGTTTTGATGATATCGAAGCGTTCATCGGAAAGCTGCAGCAGTCAGCAGAGGCTCAGATTATCCTCGACCAGAGAAGCAAAAAGAAGAAGAAAAGTCAGAAGAAAAGTGCAGATGGTATGAGTCTACGTATTGGAAAAAATAAACCTGAATGCTTATTATAATAATGTGAATTCCTTAAAGCGATCCCCCAAAACACAACTGACTTGAACAGTGTGTAAAGAGCATACTGTAGTGCGCTCTTATCAGTGGATGTAGGTTTGTTATCAGTTCCTAGTACAGTCAGCTGATGGGAAAGTGTTGTGTTACAGGCCGTCAGCAGTACTGAACACACTCTCAATCAGAACAATATTATACCTGCATCATCTTAAACAAATCTGAATCTGTTTTATAGAGGATCTTCTCACAGCTAAACCAACCACCTTCTGAGAATGAGTTTGTTGACGCTTTCCAGAAATTCAAATACAGCTTCAGCCTGTTGGTGAGTCATTTTAATGTCAGTATAAAATAAGTTAAAATGAATTAATTTATTATATAATAATTAATTTATTATATATTTTAATGATTTTAAATGATGATTTAATGGATCATTTATTCATTTTATATTTAGTATTTATTATTATTTTAATTCATTATGCATAATTTATCATTTAATTATATTAAAAAATATTATATTTAGTATACATTTATTATATATTACTTACATCTTTAAACTCCTTTTTATTTTTTAAATATGTATTATTTATTATAATTATTATTGATTTCTTGTATATCAAAAGCATAAAATAAAATGTATATATTATTTTAATGTCAGTATAAAATAAGTTCAGAACGTTTTGCCGTCTAAATTAATTAATTTATTATATATAATAAATAATTTATTATATATTTTAATGATTTAAAATGACAATTAATGGATAATTTATTATTGTTATTTATTTAATATTTATTATTTAATTATGCATAATAATAGTATTTTTTAAAATTAATTATATTTAAAATATATATTTAGTATACAATTATTATATATTACTTACATCTTTAAACTCCTTGTTTAAATATGAATTATAAATATTTATTATAATTTTTATTGATTTCTTGTATAACAGAGCATAAAATAAAATTTATGTCATTTTAATGTCAGTATAAAATAAGTTCAGAACATGTTTTGCAGTGTAAATTAATTGATTTATTATATAATAATAATGAATGTTATATATTTTAATTATTTTAAATTATAATTTAATGGATAATATATTCATTTCATATTTAATATTTATATTATTTCATTATGCATAATAATAATAATATATCATTTAATTATATGTAAAAATATTATATAGTATACATTTAATTAGTATATATTACTTACATATTTACACTCATTTTTATTTTATTTAAATATGTATTATAAATATTATTTATTATAATTATTATTGATTTCTTATAAAAAGCATAAAATAAATTTTTATTTAAATTATAAAATTATATATATATACACACACACGTCTATAAAGTGAACTGTAAAGTTAAAGTGCAGTAAAGCTGTTAAATATTAATTATACTATTTCATAATATTAATTAATACATAATATTAATAATTTACTAATCTAATAATGTACATTATGATTTATTTTATATATATTTACATTTTTATATTTATATTTTATTTATATATTTACTATTTTATATTTAAATTATTAAAATTGTTAATGTAACAATTATCAACATTATATTATATAGTTATTTATTGCTATTAATATTGTAAATAAATATTATTGTTAATAATAATACTATTAATTTATATAATTTTCAAGAGCTTAATTCTTAACTTTGGGGTTACTCATATGAAGCCGCAAGCCGTGCGGTGGCATGTTTCTATGTCAGATAAATAAAAGAGCACTGTTTGTTTTATAGGCGCGGTTAAAATCTACCATCTCCAATCCAACCTCCGAGGAGCTCGTGCATCACGTCTTCAAACCGCTAGAAATGGTGAGTAAGGCAGTCTGACTGAATGCATGTGCATTTATATGTTTGCACATATTTCTCCTGAGCAAACAGCAGATCTTTTAAGGCCTTTGTTTCATCAAAAGGGTTTGTACGCTATTGTGTGGAGAATGGTCACAGTAAAGTGCGCTCAAATAGAGTAATTCACCTTCATTTGTGTGTGTTTGTAGATCGTGAAGGCAACAGGAGGTCCTGGTTTTGCCGCGTCCGTGTCCAGTCCGGCTATGACACAAGGGGCCGTGGCTCTGCTCCAGACCAGCCTGACGGCACAGGAGAATGAAATATGGGTCTCTTTAGGGCCTAACTGGACACAACAAAGGTACATGATGCAGAATTTACATTTTTAGAGATCTGCTCCTTTAATATGTGCACATGCTGATGGCTCGTTCTCTTCACGTAGGTCTGCTCAGCGGAGCCCCGTGGCGCCGTACACACTCGTGTTTCAGGACGGCTGGAAGCCTCCGGGGTCAGACACCGCTGGATGGGTCGATCCTGTGGAGTCTGAACACAAACTGGACGCAGAGCTCTCAAAGGTATTGGTAATGTGGCCATATTGTCCAATAATGTACAAAAGTTTGGGGTCAGTAAGATACTTTTAGATGTTTTTGAAAGAAGTCTCTTCTGCTCACCAAAGCTTATTTGATCAAAAAATATAGTAATATTATGATATATTATTATGATTTAAAATAACAGTTTTCTATTTGAATGTCTTTTAAAGTGTAATTTATTCCTGTGATCAAAGCTGAATTTTCAGCATCATTACTCCAGTCTTCAGTGTCACATGATCCTTCAGAAATCATTCTAATATCATGATTTGCTGCTCAAGAAGCATTTCTGATTATTATCAATGTTGAATTTTTTTTACAGAATTCTTTAATAGGAAGTTCAAAAGAAATAAGAAATATTTTGTAACATTTTAAATATCATTACTGTCACTTTTGATCAATTTTATGCATCCTTCCTGATGCAATAAAACAATTAAATTCTTTTAAAAAAATCTTATTGCCCCCAAATTTTGAAAGGTAATACACATACTGGATAGGTTTCTTTAATTACAGTCTCTTTAAATTAAAATTTTATTACTTTATCTGTCCCGTTTCATTTATTTATAATTCATTTATGCTAACCAAACACTCAGATGGTACGACAGAATTTAAAAACATAATTAACCGTGAAGAAAAACAAACCAATAAATGTGATTTCCTCATCCATCATTTTGAGTTTATTTATTTGTGATGTTGTTGCTAACATTGTCTCTGTCACACCCAGCTGACACCGTCTCACGCTTCGGACCATCACAATGCTCCTGTTCAGACTACAGATGAACCGTAAGTTTGATTCACATCCAACTAACAAAAAAACATATACAATATTACTTGAATCATTAGTATCTAGAATGTGACCAATCAGTTTCAATCACCTTTCAGCTGATCATCAGACATGTGACAGGAAATTGTTAGGCAATCACATTAGACAAATAATTTAGGGGATCAATATAGGCCAGGGTTTGTTCACACAAATAACAAAAGGTCATTTGTGGTGTGGAGCAGTTTCACTTCAGTGTAAATGAGTGTGTAGTTCGAAGTCATAATGGCTTCACTGTGAAACAAGCCTTCATTCAGTCATTGTCCATTGTCTGACAGTATAATGACTCAATATTACATGACTCAGAGTTTCTGTCCTTTTTTATCTCAGTAATCAAAGGTGTTTATTTTATATTTGCATTTTAAAAATTGTATTTCATAAAGTTTTTAATGTACACTCTGTGGAAACATCTCTGTCTCTCTTCCTCAGGGACGGCGGTGTGAAAGAGCGCTTGTATTGCTGCAGTTATGATTTTGTTGCGCGGAACAACAGTGAGCTGTCTGTGCTTCAAGGAGAGAAGCTAGAGGTCATCAGAGATGTCTGTTGTTGTTATAAAGCTAATTATAATTAACTACATACTAACCCAATCCATACCCTTAAGAATGCACATTGCATTTTTTGGAATTAAAATACATTTTAAAATATGAATACATATCTATATTATTATTATTATTAGAGACATCTGGGGATTTTTATTTCATATATACAGATTTATTTGTTTTATTTGTTTCATGCATGACTTGCCATATATATATATTTATTTATATAATTTTTTTTTTTTAATAATATTTTAATAATACATACATCTGGGGATTTTTATACATTTATTCATGTACATTTATTTTATTTTATTATTAATGTATTTATTTTATTTCATGCATGACTTGCCAAAGTCATATATTTACTTAATACTTATATTTATTTATTTTATTTTATTATTTTTTTTATGGAGACGTCTGGGGATTTTTAGACATTTATTCATGTAGATTTATTTTATTTTATTATAAATTATTTTTTTTATTCATGCATGACTTGCCAAAGAAGCATAAATCCCCATATATATATATATATATATATATATATATGTGTGTGTGTGTGTGTATTATCACACTATACACATCCAAGTATTACAAAGTATTTCCTGTTATTTTTCTGTTATCCAGGTGATCGAGTCATCTAAGCGATGGTGGAAGTGTCGTAATAAGTTTAATGAAGTGGGATTTGTGCCGTTTAACATCCTGGAGCCGGTCACACACATCGATAACCCTATGCTCCATAAAACTCCAAAGGTACAAACTCACATCGGTCACTTCAAAACATCTCTCTTCTTCTCCTCCTTCTGACATTCACGTCTCTGTTTCAGCCTCCCGCTGCTCCACCGATATTCAACGCTCTGCCCAGCCCGTCCGCCATGACCTCTGACCCCAGCCCCGCTCGGCCCCGCAGTATGATTGTCGGAACATGTCCTGAGGATACAGAAAAAGGTATAAACATACTAACAGGTGACCTCTGGCTGACCAACCTAAACGGCTCACATCCCATCTCTTCAATATCAGTATCAATGAGCAGTTTCTCCTGGACAGCAGTGAGATTGCTATATGACGCTTACAGGCAGCTTGTTCTTCTTGTGCTCATATTGACTCACTCGTTCTGTGTCAGTGATGCAGGTGAATGACGAGTTACTGCACCGCTTGACCAGCGGGAAGAATCTGTCTCCTCGACTGACAATTCACCGTTCGGCAGACACGTCCGTGCCGCTGGATTACAACTCACCGCCGGGCAGAGGTGGAAAACTGGCTGCGGAAGAAAGGCTTCAGTGAACCGTGAGTCACTTTATGACAGCAATCAGTGAACTATTAATGATAATAATCCACCTGTAACACCTCACATCACTGGCGCTGGAAAAAATGAGATCCCACTTTAATTTTGACTGACTAATCATAGAAACTATAGTACTTTGCCTGTGCATTTTTGATGCATTAGTCTTTTGTTATTTAAGTGAACAAACCCTATAGTGGAAAAGTGAAGCTGATCCCTAATTGGTCACATTCTATAGACTAATGATACAAGTATTAATGCATATGTCTGTATGTGTAATTTTTGTAAGAGATCTATCTCCTTAGTACAATATATACAAGTTTATTCCATATTTATGTCATCACAGCAGCCTGTATTCTCTGTTTTGAGTTGTTATATAATGACGCATATAACTGAGTTTTGTCACTGAATGGCAGTTGTTGATGTGTGTGCAGGACTGTACAGTGTCTGCGGGTTCTGAATGGAGCTCAGCTGTTCTCTCTGAATAAAGAAGAGCTGCGCGCTGTTATTCCTGAAGAGGGCGCTAGAGTCTACAGTCAGCTGACCGTACAGAGAGCCCAGATAGAGGTACATCAACACATCTTATCATACACTTCTGCTGCTTTATATGAAGCTTTACGGAATGATTCAAACTATGCTTCTAAATTTGGAATGTTTTTAAATAATAACATTCTAAATTTAGATTTTTAAAATTCCTGTCTCTGAATCATTGTTCCAAATGTGCACTAAACATTCTAAAAGGTCACAACACAAAATCCACTCACTCCTGACATACATCCCCTGATGTACAGCATGAAAAGAAGTGAATTTATACTGAATTAGAAGCCTTTGAATTCAAAGTTAAAACATTGGCACTATACCAATAAGTTATAAGTGATATTCAAAATCAATGCATTTTTAAAAAATTTTCTGTATACTGCAGTTTATTATATTTTAAATATTTTATATTTAAAACTAGTTTCCAGTACTGCACAGTGTGAAGTATTGGCTCACTCGGCAAAGACTTGAACAAAAGAAAAAAATTGCATTACACACTTGATTAAACATGGTTCATTACAGATGTGTTGGTCTACTTGTAAAGTTTTCATTCAGCATGTATGAGGACTTAATATGCAATAATCAACCTAATTAAAGACCATTAAACACACTGTCTGTCTCTGTCAGGACGCTCGCAGAGCCACAGAGCTGGAGACGGTGATGGAGAAGCAGAAGATGAAGGTGGATCTGAAACTGGAGAGTGGAACTTTGTGAAGATCTATTGAATGTGCACATAGACTAGACTAGTGTTCACATGCACTCTCTGTCTGTATCATGTGTATGTTTGAGCGTATCTTTTACTGTCCGTTATTGTAACCTGCTTTTTGTTTTCCTGTTTAGCTTTACGGCGTGAAATGAGAATTGTAAATCTGCACAATGATGTACAAACACTAAACTCTGTAATATGGGTTAATAATATATTCTCAATAAATAAATTTAATGCACAAATGTGAAACTGGCAAATCCTCTTTCTCCCCAAGAGGGCGGCAGACACCAGCCTGTGCAAAACAAACTTTACTAAAGTAATCGGTGTCTTGTCCACAGTGATATGTAAGATTAATGGATCAGCTCTTCTAGGATATGAACCTGCAAGCTTTGGGTTACCAGTACTAAAATCCACTAACAGAAATGTAATACAACAAAAAGAGTTCAGAAGTAATCAATGTACTAAAGGTCCATCAATCTCAACAACATGTACTTTGACAAGAAGAGCAACAGTAACAGTGATGCTTAACGAAGCAAATACCACTAATAATGAAACTAATACTTACAAACCTAACTAGTTTATATGGGCACATCTAGAGATAATACAAAGTTGTGTTGTTCTGAATCTTGAACTAAACATATTTGCCAAAGCAAATTCAAGTATTGCTCCATTGCTTCATCAGCTCTTTGTGTGTGTGTGTGTGTGGGTGTGTGTGTGTGTGTGGGTGGGTGTGGGTTTATATTACATTGTATTACTATTACTACCAAATGGTCCCCACAAGGATAGTAAAACCTGAGATCACCTACATTGTGGGGACCAGCCAGCAGTCCCCATGGGGGAAATGGATTAATAAACATACTAAATTATGTTTTTTTGAAAATGTAAAAATGCCGAAAGTTTTCTGTTTTGGGTAGGTTTAGGGGTAGGGGAGAGAATATACAGTTTGTAAAGTATATCAATACGTCTATGGAGAGTCCCTACATACGTGTGTGTGTGTGTGTGTGTGTGTGTGTGTGTGTGTGTGTGTCAACAGCTGCTCGGGTGTCGTGTCAGGTGAGGTGAGGAGTGTGTTTGCATGTTTGATTAAGACAGCTGCAGGGTTTGTGCGTGAGATTCATTTGCTAATTAAACCCATATTATGATTTCACACACATTGAACCTGTACAAACATACATGCACGAGAGTGTGATGTACCTGGAGAGAGCGGTTCGTTAGCATTCGGTCATCTCAGTGGCAGTACTGAACTTCTGGGCCATTGATTTGAGCAAACGATGCTTCATACTGTTTCGAACCATTATTTCGAAACGGTTCAAAAAATAAATAAATCTGGCGAACCCATGAACAAGAGTCCAATTATACAGTTTTATAATGTTGGTTCTTTTGTAATGACTTTAAGTTTAATACTAAGGGAGGATGATATAGTCTTAGTTTGTCAAGCCTTACAACACACAAAACAAGCACTATACATTAATAAAATAATGCATTTTTTACAGAACCTCCATAATTAATGGTATTTATTTATTTATAGATAGATTACATTTAATAGATTACACTTCAATGAAAACAAATGCAATTGGGCTGAGTTTTGTTTCACCAGCAGGTGTCGCCAGCCTGTGGTGCTTCGAACGCTTTGAAATATTGCAAAGCAATTATATTTCAATTGATTCAGTTTCGAAAAGCTGCGTTTCTCCAATCACTTAATGGCATGGCGAGCATAAGGGTGTATTTACAACATCTATCTGCAAACCGCTAAACCTAACCATCCTAAACATGACATGGATTTCACATTTCTGTTCTGTTGCTTTCTGAAAAGATTTAGAGTTCACAGCATGCAAACATGTAGAAAGTTTAACTGACTTTAACTTGCCCAGCAAGATTAAAGTATTGCTCTAGCGTTACTTGAGTTCACTAGAGTTAAAGTCGCTATGAAGCGGAAGCTGACAGTTCTTTATTCTTTATTGTGACGTATCTGAGTGAAACGGCTTCTCGAACAAGAACAAATGTGGGGCGGGGCTTGATTTTCAATTGATTCAATTGATTGAATGGTTGTGGTTTGCTATTGGTGGATCTAATGTGAGTGACAGGTTGCCCCGCCCTCATGTCAGAAAACATGAAAAGAGAAGTTATTTTGATTAAAGATTATGAGGCACATGAATTTAAACAAAATGATGGGCACATACATTTTTTTAAAATTTATAATAAATTTTGATTTCATGATGATTTAAAATAGTTCATTAACATTTATGAAAAATAAGAATGCTGTTAAGTTATTGTACCTAAATCTTTGAACATGTTTACTTATTTATTTATATATTATTAATTGATGCAGGGAAATATGTTTATGTACACATTTGCATTTGAGATTTCGTTGGTCAGTCTTAACATTTCATTTATTTGCTTTTTGTATTGAAAGGATTTAGTTTGTTATACAAGCTCTGGTCATTTCTAAAGTGCAAATTTCTATCTTGTTTTGCCTGTATTGATACATTTTGTAATAAATAAAAAAACTGAGAATGCATCATTGCTTTGTTGTTATGAATTGCATTCAGACACATTTCAGAACACGATGCATGAAATGGAGTTTGCGAAGCTAGAAGCGTTTGCTTCGTTCTTGAGTAGAGCGACATCCAGGCCTTCGCATAAAGTTTCTCCTCACAAACTAAACCCCCTCATATCCTGACTGTGAGACGCTCACTGCACCTGTTCAAGATTTGTATTGGCTGATGAGAAATACTCTAGTATGTGTGTGTGTCAATATCCAGACTGGATATTTCACATGAGAGCAAGACGATGACCTCTGACCTTTGATCTCTATGGAGTTCGTGTTTCTGTTGAGTCCCTCAGGTTCTCACGGCCCCTGCAGGTGAACATCATTTCAAACACATTCCAAGATCCTGCACCTGCAGCCCGCGCCGTGTGTGTGTGTGTGCGCGCGCGTCACTCAGCAAGCCGTGATAACAACACAAAGCCTCTTTGGATCCGACCGCTCACTCCGACACCAGTCACAGAGAAGATGATGAAAATTCCGTCACAACCTCTTCTCTTTTCGGCCTCTCCTTCTGTTTTCCTCCGACACAGGGAAAAACGAGGGCGGAATAATGAGAAAAATATTAGCGGGATAACGCACTGGATTTTGGACAGCCATCTGACACGCTCCAGAAATGTTAATTCTAGCAGAACATCACAAACATTCCACTGGAACATCAGAAACATTCCAATGGAATATCAGGAACATTTTACTGGAAGTACACTGTCTTCACCTCAACATTTTCCACCAAAACATCACCAAGATTTCATTGGAAAACTAGTATTCCATATGAGAATTACACTTTCAAAGTGAACCAAACTCTCTTACACACACGTTTACTTATCTATGTAAATGAGGATGTGCCATACACTTGTTTTATATAAAATTAATTATTATTCCTAACCCTAACCTTAAAAAAAATATATTTAGCATTTTTATATGAAAACAAATAATAATAATAATAAATATTAATACAAAAATACTTTAACTGGAAAAGGATAAACTGCTAGTATTCCATATTGAATTAATTTTTAAAAGTAAAATGGTACACACATTTACTTATCTGCGTAAATGAGGACATGCTGTAAATGTCAAATGTTTTTATATAATTATAATTATATATAATGATTATTTTTACTAGAAACTAACTCAAATCCTAATAAAAATATTTTGCACTTTTAAATAAAAATATTAAATAAATATATCAATTTTAAAAAATGAACAAAATATGCTAAAAAAATATTTTTCAAATTAAAGATGTCCCTGAATCTTCCCTAAAAAGACTTAGTTAACTTTTGGGGGCAGATATATAGTTTGATCCCCTAACTATAGATAAGTAACCCCTCACACACACACACACACCACACACACACACTGGGTGGTCTGGACAATGAAGACAGTGTGTGTGTGTGTGTGTGTGTGTGTGTGTGTGTGTGTATGTGTGTGTGCATCTTTGATCATTGTGTGCGTATTTTTGTGTGTGTTTAAAAAGTTTTGGGATCATAATCAGAAACTAAAATGATTCTTATTTTAAATTAGGGAAGAATTAAACCCAGACTCCACCTAACAAGTCCACTGGGAATACATGAGGAATGTGTGTGTGTGTGTGTGTGTGTATGTGTGTGTGTGTCTGGCAGACTTGCCTCTTTTCTTGGCAAAGGAAATGAGGAGCTAAAAATTGATTTCATGCTGTAGAAAGAGCGCTGTAGAGAATGATGAGAGAGGGAGAGAGCCACCTGACCGCTTGATGGATGGTGTGTATGTAGACAATGCCTCACACATACGCGCTCAGGGTTTGAACGAGCTGTCTGCCGCTCTTAAAGCCTTTTGTTGCAGTTCTTCTGTCTGTCCTTCAGATTGTCCAGATTGTTTTCCCATAGCACCGTGGAAGCTCCGCCTCCTGGGCGCCATGGAGACGCGGCTTTGCATCCCCAGTAGACTCTGAACGCAAGGACGGACCTTTGTGAACACATGAGAATAAAACTTTAAATAATTACTACTGAAAGCACACTGGTCAGGTGTGGACGCATAAAATAATGCAAAACATCATCAAAATGTACTTAATACATGTTCATAAGGTTATTGTGAACAATTCTTTCAGTGCATGTTATTCTAAAGACAAAACAAAATGGTTTAACAATAATTTAATAATAATAAATGTTCATCAAAATAGATTAAACCTCTGAAACAACTTTCCTTTACATCTGATGTCATCAGTCATGCTTGTCACCATCCCGATGGATAAAATCATGTCAGATAGATAGATAGATAGATAGAACAATGGATGGATGGATGGATGATGGATGAACCAGTAGATAGATGCATAGATGGAAAGAATGATGGATGGATGGATGGATGGATGGATGGATGAAACAGTAGATAGATGGAAAGAACGATGGATGATGGATGGATGGATGGATGGAAAGAACAGTAGTTAGATGGAAATGATGGATGGATGGATGGATGGATGATGGATGAGATAGATGCATAGATGAAAGAAGGATGGATGGATGGGATGGATGATGGATGGGATGGAAAACGATGGATGATGATGGATGGATGGAACAGTAGTGGATGGATGGATGGATGGATGGGAGATGACGATTGATAGATGATGGATGATGGATGGATGGATGATGATGGAAAGAACAATGGATGATGGATGGATGGAACAGTAGATAGATGATGGATGATGATGGATGGAATGATGGATGGATGGATGGATGGAACAGCAGATGTGGAAAGAACGATGGATGGATGGATGATGGGATGGGATGTGGAAAGAATTGGATGGATGATGGATGGATGATGGAACAGCAGATAGATAGATAGATAATAGATGGATAGATGGATGGATGGATGGATGGATGGATGGATGGATGGATGGATGATGGATGAACCAGTAGATAGATGCATAGATGAAAGAGCGATGGATGGATGAAACAGTAGATAGATGGAAAGAACGATGGATGGATGGATGGATGGAAAGAATGATGGATGATGGATGGATAGATGGATGGAACAGTAGATCGATGATGGAGGATGGAACAGCAGATAGATGGAAAGAAAGAAAGTTGGATAGATAGATAGATAGATAGATAGATAGATAGATAGATAGATAGAACAGTAGATGATGGATGGATGGAACAGTAGACAGATGGAAAAAACAACAGATCTATCTATCTTTCTATCTATCTGAGGTTTTCTGGGTGGTTGCAAGGGTGTTGCTATGTTGCTAGGTGGTTGCTAGGAGGTTGCTAGGGTGATCTGTGTGGTTGTTTGACAGCTAAGCCAACATAATGAGCACACAGTCCACAACACAAAATACATAAAAACAAAGAGTTTCACATCTCAAACGGGATCAAACTGTATCTCTGCATCTGAAACTGAATGTCAGGCTGCAATCAGAGTTGCGAGTCTCTTCGGGTTTGTCTCAGTGTTTAGTTCGTTCTTCTTGGCAGAATGAAAAACTCTCCATCAGGTTGGAAGGAAACTTAAGTTCTTCTACAGATGCTCAGTTGGACTGAACTCTGCGCTGGGACATTAATCTTTTGGTTTTGAGTGACTCTCGCGTAAGTTTTAAGGCATGTTATGGGTCATTGTCATGTTGAAAGATCATCTCAGTCCCATGGACGGCATGTTACAGCTCTCATTTTTCTTGCTGTCTTTATGAGTTTTCCAGTGCTTGCCACAGTAAAGAATGTTACCACCATCAGGCCTGACTGTATAGATGGTTTTCCTGCTGTTATGTGCTGCGGTCAGCTTATGCCAAACATCGTGCTAAACATCAAGAACCAAATTTGGTCTTATCGGAGCGTAGAATCTTCTTCAGAACTGTCCAAGATGTGTTTCGTGTGCATTTGGGCCGAGCACCAGCTGAGATGTGATACAAGTCTGTTTGAACAAATTCCTTCAAACGTGCCGAGCAAATTGAAAAAAGAAGAAATGGAAGGTTCTGGAATTGGCAAGTCGAATCCCAGACGCTGTGGGGGAAACTGAGGCAGGCAAAACACGCAAGCAAACCTCTAACATAACACAGCACTTCAAAGTAACACAACACACTGCGCATCTCTGAGAAACACACACACCGCTTTAATTTGAAGCACCTGTGAGCTGTTTAATCGCTCACTGCAAGACTCTGTTATTTACCAGTATGAACCTCGTACATTAACTGGTATTTTTAAAGAATATTCCAGGTTAAATAGAGCTTAAGCTCTAGATAATGTTGACTCGTCTCTTAGCTTGTAAAAACAAAGAAAAAATGCACAAACAATAAAGCACTTGCAAGTCTACTGAGCAAATGAACTGGAAGGTTTAAAACCTGCAGAAATTAAAGGTGGATCTATTGACAGAAATGCAATATAATATACATAACTATGTTTTCTAAGACCTTACATAATGAACCATTATGTTTTTATTACTTTAAAATGAGTCATTTCTATCTCATACACCGTGGGTCCTCTTACATGGAAGTCGCCATTTTGCACTGGCATGTTTCTACAGTAGCCCTAAATGGACAAACTGCTCTACAGAGCGCGTTTGATTGACTAGCTACCCTCTGCTGTCTCGGACGACATTATATATTTGTCCTGTATTGGCCACCGTAGCTTCTCTATATTGCAATTTGCAACCTCAACCCTAGATGCTGCTAAAATTTACACACTGCACCTTTAAAAAATAATTATAATTTGTTTTTTATAGTCTTGAATTGATTGTTGTTTTGCTTTTTGTGGGGTTTGGAGGATTTTCTTTTGATGAAGGGTTGGGACTCCATATGTTAAAGCCTAATTTTATGTTAAAAAAAAACATAAGTAGCCTAATATAAATAATATCTAAATCATCATTTTAATGTGAGACTACTTTTCTGGGTGGAATTATGTTAATGATGCAGAGTTCATCAAAAATATATATGAAAGTAGAATATATAAAATAGAAAAAAGACAAATGTACAAAAATGTGTATTCACCCTGAAATATTAAATAAAGAAACCTTCCTCCGATTAGGAACATTTTCAGTTGATATATGCGTTATATTATGGTTGTTGTAACGTTTACAAGACAGCAGATGGCGCTGATGTCAATACTCTGAGGCTTTTAATCTTTTCCCAGTACAAGAAGTGGAAAGTCTCATAGTTTAAAGGATTAGTTCACTTTCAAATTAAAATTACGGAATTATTCAAATTACAGAAAAAAACGTCAGTTCCGTAAGTTAAATAGAGAAGGCGTAGGACGTACAGCGGAAGCTTTTTGAAGAATACACACAGGAAAATCCCCAGAGTTAAATCAGTTCTGCTCAGAGTACATATGGTCCCTCTCTATATAGTGTTAAAGTAACACTGAAGCAGAGTTAAAGTTAATGAGATAATTAAGCGATCAATTAAGTTATGATTGAGCATTAGTGATGAACACCTGCTGTTAACAAGCAGAATCACTGAAGAGAAACACAAGAACACAGCCACAGCCTTAGATGAAATCAACTGAAGATAAAAGACATAAAATCTCTCAAGATCTGATTAAACAACTCCACAAACAGCATATTATCTCATTAATTTTAGCTCTGTTTCAGTGTTATTTTAACTCTACGTAGAGAGGGACCATATGTTCTCTGAGCAGAGTTGATTTAACTCTGGGGATTTTGCTGTGCAGAAGGCAGTCTGGAAGAAGCTACATATTTTACTTCATAACTTGTTAAATATGGATATTTCTTTAAACAAATGCATCGCTTCACTTCAGAAGGCCTTTATTAACCCTCCAGAGCCGTGTGGAATTTGTTTATGATGGATGGATGTGGATGGTGACATTTTCTTCAGCTCATACTCATTTGGTAACACATACTGCCATTATAAAGCTCGGATGCTTCATGATATTTGTCAATATATCTACGATTGTGTTCGTCAGAAACAAGAAAGTCATATATTCCTAGGATGGCTTGAGGGTGAGTAAAGCTTGGGGTAATTTTCATTTGAAAGTGAACTAATCCTTTAAAGGCTTAATTTCCCCTCTAAAAATTATTGTCACCATGCAAAAAACAAAAACAAAACAAAAAAACACAACTAAACAGCTACCTGAAGTGTGTAATTTCTGTGGCATTAGTGGAAGCAAACGACTGTTGTCACATAGGGTTCCAGAACACACACCCTGGTCTTCCATTGGTCAGAAATACGCATAGTCCCGCCCTCAAATCACGCCATTGGTTGAGTCAGACTGTGTTGTCTGACTTTATGTTCTCTATGCGCAGACTCCAGACTCAAGATGCGCCATATTGGCACACTGCCGGCTTCACTCATTACAATGGAAGAGAGTGAAGGTGTGTCATTTTTTTACAGTCTGGTATTTACCCTGAAATATTAAATAAAGTAGATCTCTCTTCTGCATTTCACTCGAGATACTGTCTCCAATAAAAATTGAATATACATACAAATGTCTTACTTTACAGTTGTCTTTGCACATTAACCTGGGACACAAAAAAAAGTCCTCAAGTCCTCAAGTTTGACATGATGTAAATCTTTTTCTAAATATTTTTTTGCTTTTAAAACTACAAAATAAAGATTTTAGCTCCTTGCCTACTTTTGATCTAAAGCCATCTAAAGGCAAGTTTGATCTAAAGCCAGAATGAACATGAAAGCTGTGAGTAAAATAGCTCCACTTGTGGTGGTGTTCAAACTACACATGCGAGACATGGTTTCAAGGGTCCTCGAGTCTCTTTCACTAAAAGTGTTGAGGTGATTAGAGCCGCACGCTGTGTCTCTCTTCACCAGCTAATGAGATACGCAAACTTGGGAATTGCTTTTAGGATGGAGAGAGACTAAATTTCTAATTGTAGTACCTCAGTGTCAGTGTGTGTGTGCTTTGGTAATCCTCAAGACGTGGTTTAATTGATTCGTGTTGAAATAAAGGATGAAGTTTCCACTTTAAACCTGGTAACTTGAGAGAGAGAGAGAGAGATTGGGTTGGTATGTGTGGAAGTTCTTGTACCACAACCCAAAAACTGTCTGTGTGTAATGACAGAGGTTAAAGAGGAGAGAAGCACGTTCAGAGAAAACCCTAAAAATACTTGAGTGGAAATTTGCTGCCGTCGTCTTCATGCTACAGACTTTTGTGTTCTTTTTCAACTCCAGCAAACTCAGACTAATGAATTTACTGAGATGATGTTACAGCACTTTGAGGGGCTATTTCACCTTAAATGCTTGGCTTTTAGCAGGCGCTTTGTATCTTAAATGACCTACAGTACGCTAATTGCAGGTTCTGTCCCTCTGGAGCAGCCTGGAGTTAAATGTCCTGCTGAAGGGTACAATGGTGACAGAGAGCGATTGTAATCTATGTTACTCTCCAGGTCCTGGGTCGCCCCTGTATACTTGGACGTGAAACCGCAACCTTTGTGCTTGCAGCCCAGATCCTGAACTTGGCACACATATACTGTACACTCTTCAAAAGAAAGGCTCCAAGTAGATTTGCATTTCCTCAAGGAAATAGCAGTGGACGCAGGGTAGAAAAAGAACAGTGTAATAGCTTTAGCTTTTAGGTTTTGGTTCTGTGCAAATGAAATGAAATGCCTGAAACATGCTCTACACATACCTGGATACAAACGCACCATTTGACGAGTACATGAAGTGAATGCTATTCAATTCATGCATTAGAAATGTGTTGGTCAATCATTCACATCTGCATACTTGCATAAAGCATGTTTCTGACCTTAAAATTGCCATTTTCACGACACTCGTGCATCTTGTTTTCTGTCGAAAAGGAAAAGACCACAATTTGGTATTCAAATAATGCAAGACACAGTACCAACCACAATCCTGTAAAAAATAAACAAAACAATCAAATTTATAAATATTATACAATATAAAATTATTAAAAAAATAAATAAAATATTAAAAAAAATATATTATTCTTAATGAGTATTTTCCAGCATATTCCTGTTTAGATAAAAATAAAAAAAAAGTTGTCAGGACTACAACGAGCTTCTTCCCGGGTTGGTGACATCACTAACCCTAAAATTTACATAAACCCCGCCCCCGAGAACACACAACAAAGGGGGTGAGGCCATGTTGGGCTGCTTTAGAGAAGAGGAAGAGTTGTTGTAGTAGAGTGTTGTTGCCATTCAACGCTGGATTTACACAAAAGATGAACATGACGGCACATGCTAGTGGATGAGTTGAATCAACTCCACAGCAACTACATAAATTTATCCACTAACCGTTCAGAAACGTCTAAAAGTTGTAACTTCTTCCTGAGTCTCTCCATCAGTGTCGACTCCGGTTTGAACAATGTAAGGCTGAACACCGTTACTGACAATCCTCATTTTGGCTGCGTGAGATTCTCCAGCTTTGTTGTTGTTGAGCTGTTAAAGCTCCGCCCTCTTCTGGAAAGGGGGCGGGAGCAGCAGCTCATTTACATTTAAAGGGACACACACAAAAAACGGCGTGTTTTTGCTCACACCCAAATAGGGGCAAATTTGACATGCTATAATAAATGATCTGTGGGGCGAGCTGAAACTTCACAGACACATTCTGGAGACACCAGAGACTTATATTACATCTTGTGAAAAGGGGCATTATAGGTCCCCTTTAAAAGAAAGGTACAAAAGGTACACCTTTGTGCCTAAAGAGTGCATATTAGTGCCTCAAAGGTACATATTGGTACCAAAAGTGTACATATTAGTACCTTAATGTTACATATTAGAACCTTTTTAAAGGCTATACCACCCCAGCTTTTGTACCTTTCTTTTTCTGAGAGTGTAGCAACTCAAGAATAATATACAGCCAAAAATAGATCTGAACCTAAAAAGCTTCACAGATCCTTTGAAGAACCTTTATTTAGATGAGTTTAGCATTGTTATGAAGCTTACAGATACTTAACAAGCTATTTCGAGTCATTAATGAATCATCAGCTGGTTGCTGAAACACACAGGAAGTGTCAGATGAGTTTCCTCTCAGCTGGTGTAAAGCCAGAGCTGGGTGTGTGTTTGTGTTGTACGGAGCGCTCAGCCAGTCCAAGCAGAGTCATTCTCTAAGATCAACAGCAAAAACACCTGAGAAAACACAGTAATAGCACCTAAATTCTCCAAACTCCCCGTACGCTCTCGTGTATAAATATTAAGACACATCAGTGAAATGTATACAGCCCAACAGAAACCTGCTAGTGTTTATATACATTTGAACCTGTATATTATTAAAGCACTCGTTCTGTGTGTGCGTGTGCACCTTCAGCGACTCGAGTCACCGGTGTGTCCCCACTGCACCTTTACACATGATGACTTCCTAGGTTATTTAGTTTGAACCCAACCTGAGTGAATAATGTCTTATATCTGTCATAGATTGATTTAAATAGATTTAGAAGCCATCAAAACAGTCCGTGAGCAGTAATAAAGACATGAGCCGATCTTAAGTTAAAGAGCATTTTGCGATGGTTCCGTTTGTTTTCTTCCTCTTCATGCAGAGTTCTTTCTAACTGACTTTGAAAGGATTCTGCGAGTGTAGATGTAGCTTTATTTCTCTCACATGTGCTTTTTATTATTCTACATCTGCTTTGACCCTCCAAACCATGTCGGAAAGTTACCAAAAATCACTCACTCTGGTTTTACAGAACACATACACATACACAAACACACAAGCTCAGAGTTGTTCATAGAATGCGAATCTTCTCTTTCTTGTGGTTCTTTTGGCAGCTTCCTAGCTAACGTTCTGGCAAGGTTCTCTCAATGTTATGAACAAATGTTCTACCAGTAATGTTAATAGAATGTTTGTTCAAAGTTATCTGTTCTTTAATAATGTTCTCAAAACGTTATCTATACAGTGTTCATCTAACATTTTTTTTAAATGTTACTACTTGTTTTAGAATGTTCAGAGAACATTAAAAAAGTAACATTCCCATAATGTTTGAAGAATAGTATATTCCTGTTCACATAATCATGTTTTAAAAACATTTAAAAAGCTAGATGTTTTGTACGGAAGAGGATTAGGGCCAAGCAATAATAAAAAATAAAACCATCTCGAGATTAAAGTTGTTAAATTTAGAGAAAAAACTTGTTAAATTTCGAGAAAAAAGTTGAAATAAAATGTTGAGAATAAACTCATTAAATTACGAGAATAAACTTGTTAAATTCCAAGAAAAACATCGATATAAAATGTTGAGAATAAACTCGTTAAATTACGAGAAAAACACGTTAAATTCGAGAAAAAAGTTGAAATAAAATGTTGAGATAAACTCGTTAATTACGAGAAAAAACACGTTAAATTTCGAGAAAAAAGTTGAAATAAAATGTTGAGAATAAACTCGTTAAATTACGAGAAAAAACTTGTTAAATTTCGAGAAAAAGGTCGAGATAAATGTTGAGAATAACTCGTTAAATTACGAGAAAAAACTTGTTAAATTTCGAGAAAAAAGTTGAGATAAAATGTTGAGAATAAACTCGTTAAATTACGAGAAAAAACTTGTTAAATTTCGAGAAAAAAGTTGAGATAAAATGTTGAGAATAAATTAAATTACAAGAAAAAAACTCATTAAATTCGAGAAAAAGTCGAGATAAAATGTTGAGAATAACTCGTTAAATTACGAGAAAAAAACTTGTTAAATTTCGAGAAAAAAGTCGAGATAAAATGTTGAGAATAAACTCGTTAAATTACGAGAAAAAAACTCGTTAAATTTTGAGAAAAAAGATAAACTCGTTAAATTACAGAAAAAAACTCATTAAATTTCGAGAAAAAAGTCGAGATAAAATGTTGAGAATAAAGTAATTAAATTTCAAGAAAAAAGTTGTTAAATTTCGAGAACAAATTCGTTAAATTATGAGAAAAATGTCGTTAAATTTCGAGAAAAAATTCGAGATAAAATTACGTAATTTAACAAGTTTATTCTCAACATTTTATCTCGACTTTTTTCTTGAAATTTAACGAGTTTTTTCTCGTAATTTAATGAGTTTATTCTCAACATTTTATCTAGACTTTTTTCTTGAAATTTAACGAGTTTTTTCTCGAAATTTAACAACTTTAATCTCAAGATGGTTTTATTTTTTATTATTGCTTGGCCCTATTCCTCTTCCATAGTTTTGAACATTGAGGGAACATTCAGAAAAACATTTTGGGAAACTTAACGGGAATGTTAATAAATCTTTTGTTAGCTGGGTTTATATGATTTACTCAGTTATACTGGACTGCACTTTTGTGTGTGTCCCTTTAAATGCAAATGAGCTGCTGATGCCAGCCCCCTTTTCAGAAGAGGGTGGAGCTTTAACAGCTCAACAACAACAAAGCTGGAGAATCTCACGCAGCCAAAATGAGGATTGTCAGTAACGGTGTTCAGCCTTACATTGTTCAAACCGGAGTCGACACTGATGGAGAGACTCAGGAAGAAGTTACAACTTTTAGAATGAAACTGGACGTTTCTGAATGGTTAGTGGATAAATGTATGTAGTTGCTGTGGAGTTGATTCAACTCATCGACTAGCATGTGCCGTCATGTTCATCTTTTGTGCAAATCCAACGTTGAATTGATCCTTGTTTGTGAAGCAGTCCGACGTAAAATGACGGCATGACAACAACACTCTACTACAACAACTCTTCCTCTTCTCTAAAGCAGCCCAACATGGCCTCACCCCCTTTGTTGTGTGTTCTCGGGGGCGGGGTTTATGTAAATTTTAGGGTTAGTGATGTCACTAACCCGGGAAGCTTGTTGTAGTCCCTACCAGCCGTTTGTTGTAGTTCTTAAACAGAGAATTCTTTTCTCCCTTTGCATTGAACTTTGAGCGTCGTAACTTTGCAGATGTTGTTTATGCTCAAACAGCAACATTACACACTAACTAAAGTTAAAAAAGTGAAATTATAATAAACCAACCACTTAAAGTGATACAGAACTAATTACAGCTGATAAATACCAGGACAAAGTTATACATCAACTAATAATTTATTTGTATATTTGATTAATTCAGTGGTCATTGCAGTTACAGAGACAGCAAATAAAACATGTGATGAGAAGGAGAGAAACTCTCCCAGTACGTTAGACGGAAGAATATTCCTCATGTGGAAACATAAAGTTCATCAAACTGCACATTTACTCATGTATATACATCTTCATACAGACACACACATCACATTCAGACTAATGGATGTAAATACACACAAATACATACACATATTCATTCATACATAAAAATATACAGCTGTGTGCAGATGCCTGTGGCTAATCTAAACCTTCAGTTTATTACTGCTCATTTTAATGCAGAAAAGCTGTTTATTTGCAGCATTTCTTCAAAGCTGATTTAGCACATGCTCAGTTGGGATGGCAGTGAAATGTTCTTGCCAAAATGAATCAACCAAGCATGAATTGTGCCCAAACTTTTGCACACAACTATAAACACAAATACATTCGCACGGACAGAGAAACATTCTGCACGTCTGCCGATTCCCTCCAGAAACAGAATTCAGTCTTTCTGTAAATGTTCATTTACTTAATGACATCAGGGTCATTAAAATGGGTAATCTGCGCCGCTCATGCAGCAGGAAAGATTTTATATGTTTATAGTCTCTCATCCAAACCACGTCCAGGAGTCAAATGAAAATGGAAATTGCTGTGGAAATGGCATTTCCTTCGGCATCTCTACAACCTCGGCTATGTTCAGAAGGAAATAATATAGTGTACTAGTTGCTAATGTTTGCACTACTTGTGTTGTTTTATCCCTCGGGTTAATCACATCTGCCACTTATATAAAATTCTGCCTTTTAAAAATAGTATGAGAAACATTATACAACAAGTGGAATGCTACATTGTCACATGACCTTATTACATTGCATGTTTAACGCCCCGTTGTCATCTTGTAAATATGGTTATTCTGCATTTTTAAACCAATTTTGTGCAAAAAGCTCTTAACTTTTGGCAGTCAGATCACAAAAGAAATCTGTTGATAGTAATTCATGTGCATTTGTCACACTGCAAATGGAAGGTCAAGTCGAGTGCATTGCATTGTGGGATACATTTTTACACGCAGAGCACTTGGCAATGTTTGGAATGGATTATCATACTGCTTACCATGCAGTAAACACTGCATACTGCTTATTTACAAGAAAAGTGTGTGAAATAGTATGCAGTATAGATGATAAACTATATGCTGGTATGCCATTCCGTACACCTAGTCCAAGATATAGATATATATATATTTGTCACTGCAGTGGCCACATTCTGAGGTCGGTGTGTGTCATGATGTGTTTACCATAGTGTATCTACAGATGCTGGTAAAAAAGTATTAACATTTTAACACTACTTCAGTTAACTCTCCTGTTAGTTTAACATAAAGAAGCAAACACTGGCATACAAAAGTCTAGTTATTGCATAAACACACAGACATCTATCAACATAAAATACTCAAACGATAGAAATCGTGTTATCCTGACAATAAACATTCTGTCATCATTCACTCGTTCATTTCTTTCTTCTGTGGAACAGATAGTGAGACATTGGTTAGGCGGTGATTTTTTTAAGCAATAAAAGGGTTGTTTACTTCTTAATGTGGCAAAGAGAAAGTGTAAAATATGTTATTTTATCCCTAGTTAATCCTTCACTGTGATTCCTTTATTTTGCTGTAAAATTACTGTTATTTGACATCGCAGACACACTTAGGTCCCAAAGTTTGAGAGTGAAAAAAAAAACTAAAAAGCTAAGTTATGATGTACTTTGGCACTATTTCTAGTAGTGACAGACTGATATTTATATGCTGGGAACATGATCTTGGTTGTTCATGTCAACCGCTGCAGAGATACACACCAAATACCAATAATTTTTAAAATTAAAGTGCCTCTATTATGCTTTTTCAGGTTTTAGCGTTCATGCAGTGTGTAATATATCAGTTTGTGGTCTGCAAATGTTTAAAGATTAAAGATAAATGGAGTTATTGACTCCCAAAAGAAAGAAGCAATTCTGAATTGATTCTAATCTCACTTCCTGCTCAAACCTATGTTGGTTTGTAACAAATTTGCATAATGCCAGCCTATGATTTTTATTGGCTGCCTGCAAACAATGTCTAATTTGCCCCGCCCTCAAACACTGTAGAGTTTGGTTCGTGTTGTTGACATGTTGAGAAGACGCTATTTTCTGCGCTATAGAAGCAAATCAACTTTGATGCACTTCCAAAGGATGAGGACTCAAGCTGGAATTGATACGGTAAAAGCGATGCCGTCGTTACAGCTCGCATCACTCAAGTGATGAGTAAAAGCTATAATTCAGAAATGGTAATGGGTGTTTGATTTCTGACACGTGCTGTAAGCGGTCGACCAATCACAACAGACTGAGCCATCCAACCAATCAGAGCAGAGCAGGCTCCTGGAAAGGAGGGATTTAGAGACCGAATCGTTGATCAAACTGTTTCAGTCACTGAGAAAATAGGTGATGCTGCAATGTATTATGAGAAAATTAAAGTTTTGTTTTTTTTTTACCTTGGATGCATGTAAGAGACCTCCAAAACAAAATTAGGAACTTTTAAAATAGCATAATAGGGGCACTTTAATGTAAATGGTTATGCTGATAATGCATTTGTAATTAACATTAAAAATCAAGTGGTCTCAGACTTCAGGACCCCACTGTATATGTGTGTATGGGTATCTGTTTGACACTTTCTCACAGTAAGAGATGCAAACAAGAACAATACACGTCATTATTCTCGTCTTTGTCTTGTCTTTTAAATGGTCAGACGGCAGATAAAAATTGAGACATTCAGTAGTAGAAGAGAAAGAGTGGCAGACATTAGGACAGAGCATTAGCCCTGAAACATGCTCTACAAAAGTATGCAAACACTCTTAGCAAGCTCAATCTCACGTGTCGTTAAATTCAGAAACTGGTATTCTCGTCACTGCCACAAGGGGTGCTATAATGCATTAGCATAAAATGCCTTCTTCTACAGTCAGTTTTCTCTTTCAGATGGACTACTGTGCAAGGCTGGAAGACACTATAGTTTTGCCCAGATTTACAGTCTGGAGGAGTCGACTCTAGTCGGAAATTTCACAGAAAATCGCATATTGTACGATGGGTACAGACTTCAAATTATGAATCCGTCCAGTTGGAGGAGATCAAACATGTTTGATATTTTGAGTCGATTTTAGAACACACATTAGCTGCGTCCCAATTCAGAGTCTGCATCCTTCGAAGACTGATTGTGTCACAGTTTATGTACAGAATGACGAAAAAGTTCAGATTTTAAAAGTCTTGCGTATTCCAACCTTAAGTTAGATAAGTTTAGTTAAACTGTTGACATGTTCAAAACTAGCTACATAAACATAACACAACTGGTTTAAAGAAGCAATTCACCCAAAATAAGAACATTCAATCATTATTTACTCACCTCATATCATTCAGAACTCATATGCTAGTATTTACCATGAAAATGTTTGAATAAAATCAAATACAGTAGTGATCACGGCTAGAAAGAAAAAAATATAACCACCAGAAAAGCAGTCCATACAACTCATGGACTATAATCCAAGTCTTTTTAATGACTTTAACTAGTCATTATTCACTGATAAACTTCTCTCAATTGTGCTCATATTTAATTCAGACATATGGATTACTTTTATAGTGATTTTTGTCATTTTGTGGAGCTTAAAGTCCCCCTGTAGTCAATAATTTTATCCATTAAAACTCATCTTTGATCACCAAAATGACATATTTAAACGTTTTTTTCCTGTGAAAAATAATTCTTCACGCCTTAAAATTGCTTGAACTCTGCCTCATTTAGTATACATGGCTCTATGAATATGCAAATTAGCCCTGCCTCCACTCACTCACACAGCTCAGAGATCCACTCGCTCAACTTTCTGAGATAAACGCCGCACAATAGTATTGTTTTTTACAACGTGATTGGTTACAAGGTAGTTTGTGACGTAAGAAACACCAGCGATTTCTTTTTTTCACTGCAGTTTTAAAGAGAAAATACTCAGCAATGGTGTTGACTGATGAATTGCACATGGTTTGCATATTAAAAACACCATATATACATATAAACAACATTAAAAACTTGATTTTCACCACAGGGGGACTTTAAAAGACAATATTTATATGAAAAAAAGGGAAAATTTCCTCAGAATAGAATAAAATGGGTTTTTCAAAAGACATTAGTGTGAGTAAATGATGACAAAATATTCATCTTTGGGTGAATTTTGACTGAACCATCAATGTAATGACAGACATTTGTTCCCGCTACAGTAACTCAGTAATGGAAACCATGTTTGCATACTTGCACAGAGTATGTTTCTTTCTATAGGACTGTTAATAGACATTTTTGCACTAGACGAAAATCCTTCAGTATCAAAGTAGACATCCACACGTACGGCAACACAACCCACAGCTATGAGACGGCTTAATAAGGTCTTCAAACGTGAAATGATCCAGGCCGATGATGAAGACGATGAAGTTTTTGAGGTTTTCAGAACTGAAGCGAGCAGCATGTGGTGAACACCAGTGTGACCATCTGATGAAGGCCACAAAGACGAGAAGAACCGAACCAGATGCGGTCAGAATCGTTCTACTGATTTGTAATTTGAGGACGTATTTCATATTTGATTGATTAAATTGTGGCTTTGAGAGGAAATGGAATCAGTCCGTGTACTGTGTGTGTGTGTGTGTGAAAGATTCAGTGGTGTGTGATTAGAAACAGTCTTTTTAACGGTCCCTTTAGAAGGCTGACCAACAGGACGACATATCAAATAACGCACTGGAAACGACAATACGCAGAGTTCGGTCTCGCAGTCTCCCGCGTACGCAGGACAGTGGTCAATAATAAAGAGTTCCCTGCAATCCCATCACGCTTTGCTGCACTTGCCTTTCTTCTCTTTGCGCTGGAACTTGCGCAGTCGTCGAGTCCAAATGTCCCTCCACTGAATGACCAGGCTGTTTTTGTCGGCCAGCAGTCCCGGGCGTTCGGGGCTCGTGGCACCCTCAGTAGTGCCCAGGATGAGGAAGCGTTTGCCCATGTGTATTCGCGGACATTTGCAGGCCAGATCCTTCATGTTGACCCACAGCACGTGATCGCCTCTCTTCAGCGGCTCTCCGCGGCTCTTGTACACGGACACCAGACTCACGGCAAATTTGGCCCAGTCGCCGACGGTCTCCATGTCCAACACGCTGACCTGGACAGCTATATATACACACGAGAACCGTACACCAGATACGATTAACAATAAGGTCAATTTTGCTTTAAATCAAATGCTTCTTAAATAAAAAGCAGTTTTAACAGAAGTGTTCTGTACATTACAAATGAAATCTTTAGAAATGATGTGATAAAGGAATTGTACCGTAGTCCTTTTTGCAGTATTTCTTCATGTTGATCTTGAGATTTCCCTTCAGAGGTTTACAGTACGAGTCGCAATCTGACAACAGAAATTGTAATTTGAATAATGAACTCAAATGTTATTTCAGAAGCTCACAATAAAGACAGATTTTACATAAATTTGTTAAATGTTGATACATGTTAATATATAAAATGTTCTATCTATCTATCTACTGTTCTATCCATCCACTGTTCTATCCATCAATCCATCCACTATTCTATCCATTCATCCATCCATCCATCCATTCATCCATCCATCCATCCACTGTTTTATCCATCCATCTACTGTTCTATCCATTCATCCAATCCATCCATCCACTGTTTATCCAGCCATCCATCCATCCATCCATCCATCCACACCATTTCCATCCATCCATCATCATCCATCCATCCTCCATCCATCCATCATCCATCCATCCATCCAGCCATCCCATCCAATCCATCCATCCATCCACTGTTTTATCCATCCATGTTCTATCCATCCATCCATCCATCATCCATCTACTGTTCTTTCCATTCCATCCATCCATCCATCCATCCATCCATCCTCCATCATCCATCCATCCATCATCCATCCATCTCCACTGTTTTAATCCATCCATCCATCCTCCATCCATCCATCGTTCTATCCATTCATCCATCCTCCATCCATCCATCCACTGTTCTATCCATCCATCCATTGTTCATCCTCCATCCATCCCATCCATCCATTCCATCCATCCATCCATCCATCCACTGTTTATATCCATCATCCATCCATCTCATCCATTCATCCTCCATCATCCCTCCATCCACTGTTTATCATCCATCCATCCATCCATCCTGTTCTATCATCCATCCATCCCTGTTTATCATCCATCCATCCATCCATCCATCCATCCATCCATCATCCATCCATCCATCCATCCATCCATCCACTGTTCTATCCATTCATCCATCAATCCAATCCATCCATCCATCCATCCATCTATCCATTCTCCATCATCCATCCCATCATCCCATATCATCCATCTCATCTACATCATCCATCCATCCAGTTTATCATCCATCCATCCATCCACTGTTTATCCATCATCCCCATCCATCCATCCATCCATCCATCCACTGTTCTATCCATTCATCCATCCATCCATCCATCCATTCATCCATCCATCCATCCACTGTCTCCATCCATCCATCCATCCATCCATCCAATCCATCCATCCATCCACTGTTTTATTCCATCCTCCATCCATCCATCCATCCATCCATCCATCCACTGTTCTATCCATTCCTCCATCACTGTTCCATCCATCCATCCATCCATCCACTGTATCTCCATCCATCTACTGTTCTATCCATATTGTTTCTATCCATCCATCCATCCATCCATCCATCCATCCATCCACTGTTCCATCCATCCATCCATCCATCCATCCATGTTCCATCCATCTCCATCTTCTGTCCATCCATCAATCCATCCACTGTTCTATCTATCTATCCTGGTGAAGTATCCTGGTTGTCTGGCTATCACCAGACCAAGCTCAATTTAAAATTGAACATTGATCTGGGGAGTCTCTATGTATTTTCTACTGCACACGAGGCGTGATCAACGAGCATTATTCACGCAATTGGACAGTCCTTCAACCAATCAGATCAACGATCCGGGTGACGTACTTTTGCAGAGCAACGCGAAAACTCCAGTTTGTATTGGTTTATAGTATTGATCAGCGGTTTGCAGAAGCAGCAATGGCATCGAGCGATTTTTGCAGGTTGTGCAAAAAAACATGAAAGTGAGTGGTATTTACACCCACTCAAGCGATTTGTTTGCTAAACTAAAGAAGTCATTCAGCATCGTCGAGAGGTTAAAAGCTGCTTGCCGTCACTTCTCTATCGTCATCGTGTTATACCCGCCAATAGCGGGCAAGGTGGATAAGCCAGTCTGTGATTGGTTCCCGCAAAAGTGTAACAGAGGCAGCAGAAATGAATGTACGGGTTTCCAGACTGAGTTGCCGGGCGAAATCAAATCGCTGGCAGATCAAGCTGGGTTTACCCAGTCTAGTATCCTGGTTGACCAAGGACCAATTGCTGGTTAAGCTAGTTATGTAGTCTGGCCTGGTGTTTTCAACATGGTATTGTGAGTGTTTTAGAGTGTGTGTGTTGTGTGTGTGTGTGTCGGTTTCAGGCATTGCTCACACTGTGTGAAGTGTTCATTGACCCAGAAGAGCTGTTGAAAACACACACAATTCCTTCACTTCTCTGCTTTCACACACAACTCTGTTTCACTTTCACTCGTGACAAGGACAGATTGCGAGTTCTCCGCCCCGTTCCACCAGTTTTACAAAGCGAAAAACCAGGGAAAACGAAGCATAACTTCCTCCGTCCGTCTCTAAACTCTGCCCTGTATGTGTGTGTGTGTGTGCACTAACCTGCAGGCTCCTCTGTAGTGCTGATCACAGCCGTCGGCTTTATAACAGGGATTTCTGAAATACACAGTACAGTATGACATCAGTGTTCATTCCTCTAGCTCAAAAGAGTTGGGGTGTATGTCTCCATTTAGACAGATTAATAAACGTGTGTGTGTGAGTGTGTGTGTGTCACTCACTAATGCACGGGGCGACAGGTGATCGGCTCTGCTGATACCCTTTTGCACAGCGGTTGCAGGTGATGCCAGTCACCCCGTCTTTACATGGGCACTGACCCGTCGTCTGGTTACACGTTTTACCTGCAGCTCCCACCGGATGGCAGTCACATGCTGGAGAGAGAGAGAGAGAGAGATGATCAGCTCTGGCACAGGCACAGAAGGGAAGTCCAAATAATGGCCTTAGTCCCCGTCTGGACCCGTAAACATTGCCATGACACTCAATCTGTTACACACACTTCCCGTAACCACACACACACACACACACACACACACACAGCTCTATCTCATTTAAAGTCATATGGCTCAATGATATTATATTAAATTATGGGCCGTATTACAGGAATTACACATAGTAACCAGTGTTTCATGCAACAACAAACAAAGAGTCACAGCATGGAAAACAGGTTTCATGAACTGCGTGACATTTGAATACTCACATTTTACTGAAACTAAAGCGCAAAAAAATGGCTGATGATTTCAAAACCAAGATACTTACACTATATAATAGAAGATACTTACACTACCAGTCAAAAGCTTGTGCATATCTGCTTATTCTTTATTATGACTATTTTTCACATATTATAATAATAGTTAAGTTATTCAAACTATGACATGACAGAAAAGTATGGGAATTATATAGTAAAAATAAAATAAAATAAAATAAAATAGTGGCTTTTATTTGTTAACCTTTGGATCAACCTAAACCAGGTTAAAAAAACAGTGTGAATGGAAAGTTACCTGAAGTGATCCAGAACCAATCACTTTCAAGGACAGTGTGAGTGCTAAGAAAAGTAACTGTTTTACAATTATAATGATGGTTTTGTGTGTTAATGTTGTCTATAGAGTGTTTGAGCATGTGTCTATATGTGTATGTGTGTTTCCTCTCTGTGTCGAGACTCTCAAAACACACACACACACACACCACACACAACACGGAGACGGAGATAAGGTTTGAACAGCTGTGGCATCTGCAGGTGAGAGCTGGAAGTCCAGAGGTCCAGTGATTGAGTTGTGACTTCATTTCTATGTGTGTGTGTGTGTGTGTGTGTGTGGGTGGAATTTAAGGAATTCTCAGGTGCTGTATCACAGTAACGCTGATAAGAGGTCTCAGCGCTCAACATGGGCGTTATCAAATTAACACTGACAGCACAACAAAAGAGCTCCTGATTGACACACATACACACACTCATTCAGTACAAATGTCATACAGAAGAGGTTCAGGAAGCCACAAACTATTGCAAGAACATTACTGGTTCTAGTTACCAACCAAATGCTACTGAGTTCATTTCAAACCAGCAGAGAGCAGCAGAAACGACTAGATTTTTACAACTGGTTACACTTTATTTTGATGGGCCCTTTTAGACATTCTGTTAACGATAAGTAACGCTGCAACTGCATGTCAACTAACTTTCATTAGAGTATTAATAGACTGTCTGCTTAAACACTTTATTGTCTCCCAACAGACATTCTGTTACTTTGCAAGTTTGTCAACTTATTCTACTAATCGTAACAGTCTTAAAGGGGACCAATTATGCCCCCTTTTACAAGATGTAAAATAAGTTTCTGATGTCCCCATAGTGTGTATGTGAAGTTTTAGCTCAAAATACACTACAGATAATTTTTTATAGCATGTTAAAATTGCCACTTTTTGGGGGTGAGCAAAAACGCGCCGTTTCAGTGTGTGCCCTTTAAATGCAAATGAGCAGCTGCACTCGGCCTAAGAGGGCGGAGCTTCAAGTACTGATTCTCCGGTGTCAGAACGCACACTATGTCAGAAACTGCGAATATATGCTGCATGGAGATAGAACAGGTATAGTTTAGTTTAATTACGATTATAACTTATATTGTCTTCTTGTTTTTATCCACTATATTAGTACGAGCCTGTTTACTGATGAGTTTTATAAGGTTTATTGTACTTAACATAAAAATATGAAGCGTCTGTTTTCACTCTAGAAAATCACTTTAAGAGCTTAATAAAACACAGTGCAAGTATGCATTAAAATATTATCCATTAACTCTCTCTCTCTCCCTTGCATTATCATCAACATACACAGCAAAATACACAGAAAAACTTGTCACAACTAACAGTAAACAAATATATAAAGACCTTATGCCTTTTCGGGTGGTGCTTAATAAACTGGTAAACTTTATATCCTTAAATCAACTCCGATGAACTGTAATAAAGTGCTCTCACCTTCATTACTGCCGTATCCAGTATCAATCTGGAGGCTGTAAGCTGGATCACAATCAGTTTACTGATCTATCATTGAGTAGCACATTTTTAGCACAAGCTCTGTTTTGTATTGTCCCTTTGTATTGACATTCAGGCCGGTGTGAAATGGTTTGCACAGACATAAACTAATTTCAATAGAGTTGAGGGAGCATTTTCTCTTCGAAAACAAAATGAATCCCACCTCATCTTCAGTGGCTCAGATTTCGGGAGTAAATGGAAGAGCTATGTGAATTAATCCATCCAGCCACAGAACACCTAAAACGCTTGGGAGACGTTCTCGTCAGTGCAGCAATGGCGGACTGTGTACAACTCCCTGTGAATTCGCTTAGGGCGGTTCTATGTTAAAACGGCAGTGTCTGTCAACATTCATGGGCGGGGCCTGTGGCTTACGTGATGTGCTTCTACGTTCAGTTAAACTGCTAACAGTGATTGTAAATTAATTGCCTAAATTATTACATTATTTGCTAACTGCATTCTTTAAATTGTAACGTTGACATGCATTCTCTGTAAAGCTGCTTTGAAATGATATGTATCGTGAAAAGCGCTATACAAATAAATGTGAATTGAATTGAACACATTTATGTCCAAACACCATGCAAAAATGAATTTTGCATAATAGGTCCCCTTTAAAATACTCAACTAATACTCTCATGAGAGTTAGTTGACATGTAGGTGTGACGTTACTTATAGTCAACAGAATGTCTATAGGGTACCAAAATAAAGTTTCTAGGTGTTTTCTGCCTGTTTTGAGCAAAAAGAGTTCTGCACCCTCATGTCTCTGTGATCTCTATATATGCTCAGGTGCTACACAGGTGTGTGTCTGTGGGATTTTCTCACCTGTTTTATGGTTCAGCAGGTGAAAGTGGTGATCACTTTTGTAAAGTAACAGCACTCTCCTCAACACCACACATGATTTGATGAATCATTCATGTCAAACGCTGCAGGACGACGCACACACTGAACTCTTAGCACACACCACTAATAATAATGATATTCATTGATATTTTTCCTGTTATACTTGAATACTTAACCAATGCACCATTTCCTATTTGTCAAAACATGACAAAACATGGATGTGCAGGAGGTTATAGTGATTCTGTGTGCTGAGTCACAAAAGAAAAAATGAGCCAAGCGCATTTGGATGCGGTCTTTGGTGGGTAGATGCGGTCAGTATGGACTCTACGGATCACAGCGGGAGTTAGAGGTGAGTGAGTGGCGCAGTTTGATGAGTCATATATTGAGGCTACTGTTACACGTGTTCTGTTCATTTACTTTTTGTATTGTATTTTACTGCAACATTGGTAGATAGACAGCTTCTGTTTCAGTAGCGACAAATCACATGTCCTAAAATTGGCTCAAAATATCAAACATGTTTTGATATCCTCCAACTGGATGGAATCATAGTCTGAAGCTAAAAAAAACCAGTCTGTACCCATCAAACACTACATGATTTTCTGTAAAATCGGCCAGAAAATGTGAAAAAAAACAAAAAAAAACGTCTTCTTGAGTCTCTCCATCAGTGTCGACTCCGGTTTGAACAATGTAAGGCTGAACACCATTACTGACAATCCTCATTTTGGCTGCGTGAGATTCCCCAGCTTTGTTGTTGTTGAGCTGTTAAAGCTCCGCCCTCTTCTGGAAAGGGGGCCGGGAGCAGCAGCTCATTTGCATTTAAGGGGACACACACAAACGGTGTGTTTTTGCTTATACCCAAATAGGGGCAAATTTGAAAAGCTATAATAATAGACACATTCTGGAGACACCAGAGACTTAGGTCCCCTTTAAATGCAGAGGACAAATTCTGAGTATGGGTTACCATACTTGGCCTTCACATGTCATTTTCACATTCACCTTTACATATGATAAAAATTCTAAATCTTTTTTTCTGGTAAAATCTTACTAAACTAGTCCTTAAAGGGATAGTTCACACCCTAAAATTATTATTTTTTTTAAAAAAAAAGGTCCCACTTGCATCAAGCTTTTTAAAGAAGATCACAGAACGATCCCAAGGGACACGTGCTGTATGACCTTTGGTCTTCTGTGCTAAAACTGTGTGTTCACGAGACTCTATTAGTGCCTCAGTTCAGTCCGACTCACCCAGAAAAATACACAAGTTGTGAGAAATCAAGATTAACAAAAACAAGACATGAAATACAATGCCTAGAAATCCCAAAAAAATTATCAGTGTACTTTCTTTACTGAGTTGATTATCTCCAGGCCAGAGCTTCATTTGTCTGATGACAGTCAGAATGACGGATGTGAACGTGATAACTTTTTGTTGTGACAAACACAACAGGTATATTCACCTCAAAGAAGAAAGCACATGGATAGTATTTCGTGTAGCATTTTTATTAATCTTGATTTTTCACATCTTGTGTGTTTTTCTGGGCCAGTCAGAGTGAACTGCGACGCTAATAGAGTCTCATGAGTCGTGCACAAAGACCAAGGTCAGGATTTTCGTTAAATAATATGTTAAATACATTAGACGGTCTAAGCAACTTCTGTTTATACTGTACATACTTATTTGCACTGACTGGTGTGCCATCTGCATCTTAAATGCACTTTAACATAAATTATATAATAGGCCTACTTACACACACACACACACACATAATTTATCACTGTTAAATACTGCACATATAAACCTTGCCACTGATCCAGATCTTGGCACCGAAATTGCAAATTTTCACAAGCCACGAAAGCAGAATTATTGATTGTTTTGTAGGAAGCAGACATTTTATGCTGCTTGTAATTTAACTTATAGAAAACCCTCTACATACGGATTGCCTTTTCCTTCCAGAAATTCTCAACTTACAAGACATCTTTTATCCAAACACTGCAATTTTTCTCAAACTATGATGTGTGTTTTCTTACAGTGCTCTGTTTGCTTTGGCTGGTGTGACGGCAGCAGATATATGAGCTCCATGTACAGGCTGCTCCCAATGCACACCAGTCTCGCTCTGGTTTTATTGAACCGTATTCTATTTTTAGATTTTAATTTATATATACGTGTGTTCTACTGATTTTATGTAGAAGCTTTCAAACTGGAAAATACAGTGCATAAACCCATAACACACATAAATACATTTTTAACCCATAAATAAACAGTATACTTTTAATAAACGACTGAGTCACAGTGGGAAAATAAACAAGAGTGACTCTTATGTAACAGAGTAAGCTATAAAATAATATCTAAACACATCCTGCCTGCAGTTTTCAAGGTCCAAAATTAAATTAGTCCATAAATGGTGTTAAAAGACTAGACCAGGGATTCACAAACCTTTTTGTCAGCCGAACCCTCTTGAACTGAGATTTTGCCCTTAATATTTAAATAATTTAACAACATGTTGTTGCTCAATACCATAATTTATAAATATTTGTGTAAGTACTTTAAACAGCTGTAAGTGATTTTTTGGAAGACAACGCATAACCTGTCGCAACTGCTTGACAGATCAGAAATCACACTTGAATTTCAAAGGTTTTTAATTTGTATACTTGTCTCTCTGCGACTCTAAAAACAGCTTTTGGCTCTAAAAACAGCAAAATATTACCTGACAGTGGCCCAGCCAATCAGAAACAATGCACTGTTTATTTGAGCAGTCGCAAATGGTTTGAGACTCGGGACTGTTAAACAATAGAGGAAAGGGGAAAATCTGTTTGGAAACATTATTTTTGTAACACCGTTTGATGCCACTAGGGGTGCAGAAATGGCACAGCAGCTGCTGTAAATGAGGTAAACATCTTACCAACACTTTGATGATGCATTTGAACACTATTTTAACTCATTGGTGATTAGAGATGAAGGAATTAAAATAAAAGTCTCTCATTGAAGATAAAGACAATCTGCCAGTAAAAGAAATGTAGTTGTCGTACCTTTGCAGGCTCGGCGGTGTGTGATGGGTTTGGCCATGTCCCTGTAGAATCCCTCTTTGCAGTAATGGCAGTGGCGTCCGGCGGTGTTATGTCTGCAGTTCATACACACTCCTCCACTCTTACGGCCCGAGAGCTTATACAACTCCATGTTAAAGCGACAGCGTCGAGCGTGCAGGTTACAGTTACATGCTATAAAAAAAAAAGAGAGGGTGAACACGTTATTGATGAATGCTACATATCAATGTTTTTTATGAATATGCATATGGTGTTTTTCTCAAAAAAACTATCACTAAAAGGGTTTTACAGTCTGACACTATATATATAATATATAGGAGAACCTTTAGAGCTCAACAAAGAACATTTTATTTTCTTAAAAAAGCAAACCACTGATCTGCAGAACCTGTAATGAAACAAATTTTATTAGCATCCATCTATGTATGTATGCATGTATGTACAAACCCGATTCCAAAAAAGTTGGGACACTGTACAAATTGTGAATAAAAACAGAATGCAATGATGTGGAAGTTTCAAATTTCAATATTTTATTCAGAATACAACATAGATGACATATCAAATGTTTAAACTGAGAAAATGTATCATTTTAAGGGGAAAATAAGTTGATTTTAAATTTCATGGCATCAACACATCTCAAAAAAGTTGGGACAAGGCCATGTTTACCACTGTGTGGCATCCCCTCTTCTTTTTATAACAGTCTGCAAACATCTGGGGACTGAGGAGACAAGTTGCTCAAGTTTAGGAATAGGAATGTTGTCCCATTCTTGTCTAATACAGGCTTCTAGTTGCTCAACTGTCTTAGGTCTTCTTTGTTGCATCTTCCTCTTTATGATGCGCCAAATGTTTTCTATGGGTGAAAGATCTGGACTGCAGGCTGGCCATTTCAGTACCCGAATCCTTCTTCTACGCAGCCATGATGTTGTAATTGATGCAGTATGTGGTCTGGCATTGTCATGTTGGAAAATGCAAGGTCTTCCCTGAAAGAGACGACGTCTGGATGGGAGCATATGTTGTTCTAGAACTTGGATATACCTTTCAGCATTGATGGTGCCTTTCCAGATGTGTAAGCTGTCCACTACCACACGCACTCATGCAACCCCATACCATCAGAGATGCAGGCTTCTGAACTGAGCGCTGATAACAACTTGGGTTGTCCTTGTCCTCTTAAGTCCGGATGACATGGCGTCCCAGTTTTCCAAAAATTTTTCAAATTTTGATTCGTCTGACCACAGGACAGTTTTCCACTTCGCCACAGTCCATTTTAAATGAGTCTTGGCCCAGAGAAAACGCCTGCGCTTCTGGATCATGTTTAGATATGGCTTCTTTTTTGACCTGTAGAGTTTTAGCCGGCAACGGCAAATGGCACGGTGGATTGTGTTCACCGACAATGTTTTCTGGAAGTATTCCTGAGCCCATGTTGTGATTTCCATTACAGTAGCATTCCTGTATGTGATGCAGTGCCGTCTAAGGGCCCGAAGATCACGGGCATCCAGTATGGTTTTCCGGCCTTGACCATTACGCACAGAGATTGTTCCAGATTCTCTGAATCTTTGGATGATATTATGCACTGTAGATGGTGATAACTTCAAACTCTTTGCAATTTTTCTCTGAGAAACTCCTTTCTGATATTGCTCCACTATTTTTCGCTGCATCATTGTGGGAATTGGTGATCCTCTGCCCATCTTGACTTCTGAGAGACACTGCCACTCCGCTCTTTTTATACCCAATCATGTTGCCAATTGACCTAATAAGTTGCAAATTGGTCCTCCAGCTGTTCCATATATGTACATTTAAATTTTCCGGCCTCTTATTGCTACCTGTCCCAACTTTTTTGGAATGTGTAGCTCTCATGAAATCCAAAATGAGCCAATATTTGGCATGATATTTCAAAATGTCTCTATGAGATTTGTAAATTATTGCATTCCTTTTTTATTCACAATTTGTACAGTGTCCCAATTTTTTTGGAATCGGGTTTGTATGTATGTATGCATGAATGTATGCATGTATGTCTGCGTGTTTGTATGTATGTTTGCATATTTGTATATATGTATGTATGTATGTATGCATGCATGTTTGTATGCATTTTTGTATGCATGTATGTATGTATGTAATTAAGTCATGGTCTAATGGTTAGCAAGTCACCGACAGGAAATGACTGACCCACTGCTCCAGGTGTGCTTGTGTTACGGTTTGCAGTGTGTGTGTTCACTACTCACTAATCCTATCCATCTGTCCGGCAGCAACTCTGTTGATGCCAGAGGTCAGAGGAGAATGACCAGGCTGTTTTGAATTGATAGAAAGGCAACAGTAACTCAAAATAAGCACTTGTTACAACCAAGGTTTGCAGAAGAGCATCTCTGAACACACAAGATGTCCAACCTTGAAGCAGATGAGCTCCAGCAGCAGCAGGTGACACTCCTGTCAGCTAAGAACAGCAAACTGAGGCTACAATTCACACGGGATCGATAGAAGATTGGAAAAACGTTGCCTGGTCTGATGAGTCTCAATTTCTGCTGCAACATTCAGATGGCAGGGTCAGATTTTGGTGTAAACAACATGAAAGCATGGATCCATCCTGCCTTGTATCAACGGTTCAGGCTGCTGCTGGTGTAATGGTGTGAGAGATATTTTCTTGGCACACTTTGCACCCCTTAATACCAAGTGAGCATCATTTAAACACCACAGCCTACCTGAGTATTGTTGCTGACCATGCCCATAACTTTATGACCACAGTGTACCATCTTCTGATGGCTTCTTCCAGCAGGATAACACACCATGTCACAAAACTCAAATCATCATGGTTTCTTGAGTTCACTATACTCAAATGTCCTCCAAAGTCACCAGATCTCAATCCAATAGAGCACCTTTTGGATGTGGTGGAAAGGGATGTACTATATAATATATTCAAATATCTGCATTAAAAAGGTAAAAGTTTTTATCTTTTTTTATTTGTTTAAAATGCATGCCTGTTTCATCATGAAGTGTTTGATTTTGTCCGTGGGCATGTGCATGTGTGTGTCTGTTATTACAGGGCCAATTTGTATGGAATTCTGTGGTTAATGAAACCTGCTCGGGCCATTCCCTAACACACACACCATCTGCTGCTCTGTGTGAGTGTGTGTGTGTGTGTGTGTGTGTGTCATGGGGCTCATGAAAAGGGGGTGTAATTTCGGGGGGATTCTGGGCTAAAGTCAACAGGGTGAGATTACAGCAAATTCAGCTCGATAAACGTCTGCAGGCGATGTGTGTGTGTGTGTGTGTAAACGCGCTGTAAGGGTGTGTGCATTTCTCCAAATGAAATTCCAAACCTGTGACAAAAAGAACACACAGATTCACACCCAAATAAAAAGCTACACAGTCTCAAACACACAAATGCACAATATTGAATTATTAAAGCATACAGTCCAGTCTAAATGTAAACTGTTTCTAGGGCGTTTCCAGATGGGGGTCTGATTTGAGCAAGAAGGATTTGGAAAGGAACACAGGTTTTCTGATATCTCTCAGCACTGCGTTTGTGCCTTGAGCGTGGTACTTAATCTAAAGTTGTTCCAAGGGTCTTTCTCAATGGCACCCTTCCTCTATTACAAGAGCTTTCCAAACACAGCTGAAAGCACTCAAACCTATTAACCTGAGGTTAGAGCAAACCCAGAGCTCCAGATTCATTTCTGTAGAACAGGAACACTAGTTTGATGGAGCGTGCTCTACAGGTATGCACTGAACTACACCCAAAAACACATTTCTGTAAATGCCATACAACTTGTACTTCATGTTGTGATAGGCATGGTGCAAAAATTACAACCCTGCATATATTTTGGATTATGATGTCTAAATCTTAATATTATACAAACTATAATTAAACTATAATTAGACTTACCTGCTCACCCCAATCAGCCTGATGGTGGCGCTACAATGGACAAAAGTATGTAATGGCTCATAACTCCTAAACCATTTGTCTCAAGTGTCTTATATAGTTAGAATCCTTTGCTCAAGATGAACAAAACACGTATGTCGGATTCAATCACCAAAATGTACACAAAAAGTGGGTGTGGCCACTTTTTACTAATACCCCTTTTCCACCAGCACGAACCGGGTGCTAGTTCAGAGCTAGTGCTAGTGCCAGTTTGGAGTTGGTTCAACTGACGAGCCTTCTAAGAACCGGTTTGCCTTTCCACAGGCTAGAGAGCCAGGTCTTACGTCACTGTATACGTCACACACCAAGCTTGTTCGAGATGCATCGGCTTCTCGCAGAGCGATCGGCACATGACATCAAAGCACCACGAGAATGATCCAAAAGCACAAGGAGTCGTATGATCTACAAACACTGCCGTGGACCCGCGGCACTCCGATGTCACCCACCGATCGGTCCGCGATGCCCCGATGCATCTCGAACATGCCTTCCATCGACAATGGCGGACTTTTCACTACTATTGATGCTCATGGCTTTGCGAACCTACATCAGCATCCAAACAAGGCTTGCAGTAATTTGTATATAGACGGAGATTACAATCGAGCTGTTAGCTCAATTAGCTGCTATATTTCAAAAATAGTGATCACAAGTTTCTTGCTGGTCATGATAACCCCGCCCCCAGCCCCTGGCGCAAGTGGTTCTTACTTCTAGACCAGCAATGTTTTGGTGCTACTTACGAACCACTTTTCCTGGTTCAGAGCTGGTGCTTTGGGTGTCGAAAGACAAAGAACTGATTTGAAACTAGGCTCTGGGCTCTGAACCAGCACTCAAACTGCCTTGGTGGAAAAGGGGTATAAAAGGCTATCCCTCTTGAACGGAATGAGATAATTTCACCAAACTTGGTACACCTATGTACAGGCTCGGTCTGTGGTCGCATGTAAAAGAATGTGGCGAACAAGTCCTAGGTTTTTGGCTCTAACTCAATAACTGTTAAAAAGCTTTAAAACATATATTTCCTTAGTAAATTGCCTGTTTTGGCTGTAAATAGTCTTTGCCATCTTGGCTCAAGGCGAACAAAACATGCATGTTGGATTCGATCGCCAAAACATTCAAAGTGGGCGTGGCCACTTTTACTAATACGGCTATCCCTCCTGAATGGAATGAGATAATTTCACCAAACTTGGTACACCTATGTACAGGTTCAGTCTGTGGTTGCATGAAAAAGGATGTGTTGACTAGCCACTTGGTGGCGCTGTAAAATGAATAAAATCTGAAAACGGCTATAGCTACATAACAGTCAGTCCGACTGACTTGAAAACTGCCATGCAGTGTCTTTGTCCAAGGTGCCATGATTGTCTATGAGGAGATCTACATATCTTGACAAACACGGCCGGCGTTGGCCAATGAATTTCGAGCAGCTGTCAGACAAGGTTAACGGAGGCCGATCGGAATGAAACTCACTGGGAGAAATTCAAAAGAAATTAGCCACCCGGGAGGCGCCTTCATGTTTTTCACATGCGTAAAGGATTGTATATCACAAGATTTTTTGCACATGCCCACAACGTTCATACCATGTGGTAGAACTCCTCATTCTGAGCAACTTTTCCTCTAGGACCACTGCTGTCAATCTAATCGTATGTTAAATATTGGAGAATTTCAAAAACCTACTTTGGTCTTAGGTTTTTGGCTCTACCTTGATAACTGTTAAAAAGCTTTAAAACATATATTTCCTTAGTAAATTGCCTGTTTTGGCTGTAAATAGTCTTTGCCATTTTGGCTCAAGGCGAACAAAACACGCATGTTGGATTCGATCGCCAAAACGTTCAAAGTGGGCGTGGCCACTTTTACTAATACGGCTATCCCTCCTGAATGGAATGAGATAATTTCACCAAACTTGGTACACCTATGTACAGGCTCGGTCTGTGGTTGCATGAAAAAGGACGTGGTGACTAGCCACTTGGTGGCGCTGTAAAATGAATAAAACCTGAAAACGGCTATAGCTACATAACAGTCAGTCCGACTGACTTGAAAACTGCCATGCAGTGTCTTTGTCCAAGGTGCCATGATTGTCTATGAGGAGATCTTCATGTTTTTCATATGCGTAAAGGATTGTATATCACGAGATTTTTTGCACATGCCCACAACGTTCATACCATATGGTAGAACTCCTCATTCTGAGCAACTTTTCCTCTAGGACCACTGCTGTCAATCTAATCGTATGTTAAATATTGGAAAATTTCAAAAACCTACTTTCGCAAACTAGTCCTAGGTTTTTGGCTCTACCTTGATAACTGTTAAAAAGCTTTAAAACATATATTTCCTTAGTAAATTGCCCGTTTTGGCTGTAAATAGTCTTTTCCATCTATGATCTAGGTGGCTTGCTTAAATCGCTTGAACTCCATTGATTGCTGCTCGCAGCTATAATTAAACTAATATTGTTCAGTCAAACAATATGAAAACAACAGTGTTTTACCGTGGTGTGCACATCTTGCCACAATGATGCTTGGGTGTTTTGAGGGATTGCCAGAGCGTTGCAATTAGGTTTCTAGTCTGTTCTCAAAAAGCTGTACAATTTAAGACATGATTCATGTCCATATAGCACAAAATGTGAAGGATAATGGTGCTGTTTAATACTTAACTAGTTCGTTCAAATCACTAACCTAAAGTATGAGCAACAGTAATAGCGACTCTTGTCTTTGTGAACGCCACTAACAAAAAAGACCAAAACCACAGGATAACACCTTTCACAGAACATCACCTGTGTGCTTTAACACATATGTTTTATCAACTAAGAATAACAGCTCATTAAAAATTCCATCCCTGGTTTTATGTGAGCATAAATATCAGAACATTTGGCTCACAGGTGTTTCTAATTGATTAGGCGTTTCCTGTTGAGTCGTCCAAATCTTTTGTTTTTGCCTGTGAGAGAAAAGCGAGTGATTTTGGATTCTGAAAGAATTAGGAAAATTGGCAAAAGTCGTAACACAAGAGTTGGGTGTAGTCAAAACAGCAATTTGGCAGTGAAACTACTTTGAAACTGTAGCTGGTCAAGCTACAAGCTACTCATAATTACAAACAAGCTACTAGAAGAAGAAAAAATGCTCTGAAATTATTTAAACAGACAACATTTTTTATATGTATAACTTCAGTGGTACTTTCTTTTTGCAAACGGAACGTTCTACACAAGGCCTGAAAATGAATCAGTGAATGTGATTCATTTTAGTGATTCGGTTAATTCAGATGATTGTCAAGTGGTTCACAAAAATTGATTTAAATAAAATGTGTGAATGAACAGATTCACTAAAATCTACATATCACTATCTGAGAGAAAGAGGACACTTTAAGATACAAAGGTTTCTTTATTCAAATACACAACTGTCAATAAAATGAGCAACAATCTCCAGAACACTGTACGAAACTGCCAAGTTCGTTGGCTAGCCCTTCAAAAACTCAACAGGACGGTGATTCAAAACAACCAAAAAACAGGAAAATGTTTGATTAGTCATGTCAATCTAGCCCTTTAGCGGACATGTTTTTAATCTTTTACCTTCTATTCAACTGAACAGGCATTTCACTCACTGAAGAGTGACTCACTCCGAAACTCCCAGAAACAGGCAACAGCTGGAAGTTTCTTCTCTGAAGGTTTGGCACAGGACGATAGCACAGGACTAGCGACGTTGATGAGTTACAGACACGCTGCCGTTATTTCATGCTGGAGATCTCTGACTAAATGCAACATTTTATAAGCTTTATATTTGTTTTGAAATGTCACGATACTTACGCTCACATAAAATAGAGTAATAGGGTGCTGAGAATGCTTTTATTTATTAAATTTACTTAATTGGTTACATGTGTTTAGACGAGCCAAACATAAAAGGTGGCATTTAGTATTTTTGGTTTACAGGCATCTTTCAGACTGTTTAGATACTGCTGGACTGAACAGGAAATATAGAAATCCACTCCAAATTTCTAGATGGCTTTGGATTTACAAGAGCACAAACAATTTTTTTTAACAAGTACTTCGACAAATGTGTCCTTTGAATCGCAGCACGCAAAGAAACAAAACGACAAGCTAGTTCCATAACACATAATTGTTGGCAGACTAACAAATAAACAGGAAGATAAACATCTCAACAAGGTTTCTCTACAGCATCACAGCTTTATATCATTAACGCTCTGTGTGGCGTTTTTTTCTCCTCGGAAGCAGCATGTTTTGGTTTGTGACGTATAGGAAATCTAAGGCAGTAAAAGTGGGCTTGTGCGTGTGTTTAATGAGGATATGGTTAGTACTCATACTTCCAGTGTCCTGTGCAGGTGGCCGTGACTAGCATACATATACACACATGCACATAGGCTGCGTCCAAAATCACATACTCACATTAAGTAGGTACTTATTTTGAATAAGTAATTACATTGCAGCTGTGAAAAAAGTACGTTCTATACAGTACGAATGCGATCTGGACATACTATATTCGCCATGTTGTCATTATCATGTGACCTACTAGTGTCAGTTTGTGTCGCTTCATAGCCATTCACAAATCCTCCCTCCTCATGGGATAGTAAAGGCTGCATCTGAAATTGCATACTTCCCTACTATATAGTAGGTGAAAAACAGTATGTGACAAAATAAGTATGTCCGAATTCACAGTACTCATAAAAGAGCAGGCAAAATATACCCGGATGACCTACTACTTCTGGTGAGATTCTGAAGTGTGCATACGATGGACACTTTACAATCCCATGAGGCCACGGGAGAGGATTTGTGAATGGCAGTGAAGCGACGCAACTGACGCTGGTAGGTCACATGATAATGACAACATGGCAAATGTAGTACATCTGATTACATTCATACTATATAGAACTATGGAGTCAAATTAATGCCTTATATATATATACGCAAAAAAATAAAGTTTTGCAAAAGAAAATAAATTTTTGCAAAAGAAAATAAAGTTTTGCAAACGAAAATTAAAGTATTGAGGAAAATGAATGTGCTTTTTGCAAACAAAAATAAAGAATTGCAAAACATAAATGAAACAGCACAAAAAGCAATACATATTTTCCATGGTGATATCTATTCATTTATTTGCAACGCTGCTTTTATTTTGCGTGTCAGTCTAGTTTGAGCTTGCGATGCCGTTTTCCCTTTACGCTTCATTTTTATGCGCGTCTCGCTTTGTAGCACTGTTTTGACGTGGGGGGTGGAGTCATGGGACGGGGGTGTGTACAAGATGCCTCCCTCTGCTCATCATGACAGTACCTGGATCAGTGAGCTGCATCTTGGGCCGATGACGTCACTTCCAGGGAGGCATCTTGTACACTCCCTCGTCCCATGACTCCACCCCACGTCAACGGCATCGCAAGCTCAAACTAGACTGACACGCAAAATAAAAGCAGCGTTGTAAATAAATTAATAGATATGACCATGGAGAATATGTATTGCAAAATCATTGCTTTTCGCGCTGTTTCATTTATGTTTTGCAATTCTTTATTTTTGTTTGCAAAACTTCATTTTTTTCTCCCAATACTTTATTTTCTTTTGCAATTCTTTATTTTTGTTTGCAAAAAGCAAATTTATTTTACTCAATACTTTAATTTTCGTTTGCAAAACTTTATTTTCTTTTGCAAAACTTTATTTTCTTTTGCAAAACTTTATTTTTTTGCGTATATATGCGGCATTAATTTGACTCCATATAGAACATACTGTTTTAGCAATCGTGAAGTAATTACTTATTCAAAATAAGTATCTCCTCAAGAGAGTATGCGATTTGGGACGCAGCCAAAGTGTCCATTATATGCACACTTCAGAATCTCACAGGAAGTAGTAGGTCATCCGGGTACTTTTTGCCTACTCTTTTATGAGTACTGTCAATTCGGACATACTTATTTTGTCACATACTGTTTTTCGCCTACTATATAATAGGGAACTAGGGCAATAAACTATATTATATCAAGATCACAATAAAATTTACATTGATAATGATAAGCTCTGGACATCTGTTTACTCAATATGGATTAATCTAACAGCCTATCACACAGCGGAAATAATGGCAACAACAGCCATTACTGCTAATAAGTGATTGGTCGTTTTCTAAAATAAGGAAACGACCAATCGACCAATTAATACACTTAGCAGCGTCTACTCTTTCGGAATTCTAATAGAGAAGAAGAAGAGAGCTAGTTCAAGACGAGCGTCTATGGTTAAAACGTATATAATTTTATATTTTTTTAGAAAATGAAAGATCGTTTCACTAGATAAGACCCTTATTCATTGTCTGGTATCGTTTAAAGCCCTTTGAAGCGGCACTGAAACTGTAATTTTGACCTTCAACCGTTCGAAGACCATTGAAATCCACTATATGGAGAATAATCCTGGAATGTTTTCGTCAAAAACCTTAATTTATTTTCGACTGAAGAAAGAAAGACATGGACATCTTGGATGACATGGGGGGTGAGTAAATTATCAGGAAATTTTTATTTGAAAGTGAACTAATCCTTTAAGTGTCACTTCACAAGCTTTTCACCTTTTCATTTGAGGAAAAACGACCGTCAAATACACACTGAGACCGAAACTAATACTGAAAGATCTTCATGACAAACAGTCAAAATAAAAGTCTGGTTTAAAGGGTTAGTTCACCCAAAAATGAAAATAATGTCATTTATTACTCACCCTCATGCCGTTCCACACCTGTAAGATCTTCGTTCACCTTCAGAACACAAATTAAGATATTTTAGTTGAAATTCGATGGCTCACTGAGGCCTGCATAGACAGCAATGACATTTCCTCTCACAAGATCCATTAATGTACTAAAAACATATTTAAATCAGTTCATGTGAATACAGTGGTTCAATATTATAAAGCGACGAGAATATTTTTGGTGTGCCAAAAAAACAAAATAACGACTTATTTAGTGATGGCCGATTTCAAAACACTGCTTCAGGAAGCTTCAGAGTGTCATGAATCAGTGTATCGAATCATGATTCGGATTGCGTGTCAAACCGCCAAACTGCTGCAATCACGTGACTTTGGCGATCCGAACCGCTGATTCGACACGCTGATTCATAACGCTCCGAAGCTTCCTGAAGCAGTGTTTTGAAATCGGCCATCACTATATAAGTCGTTATTTTGTTTTTTTGGCGCACCAAAAATATTCTCATCGCTTTATAATATTAAAATTGAACCACTGGACTCACATGAACTGATTTAAATATGTTTTTAGTACATTAATGGATCTTGGGGAGAGGAAATGTCATTGATGGCTATGCAGGCCTCACTGAGCCATCGGATTTCAACAAAAATATCTTAATTTGTGTTCCGAAGATCAACGAAGGTCTTACGGGTGTGGAACGACATGAGGGTGAGTAATTAATGACATTATTTTTATTTTTGGGTGAACTAACCCTTTAACTTCAAGAAATTCTGACAGAAATTTATCACTACTGTATACTAAAATGTACTTCTCAAAGTAATAATAATAATATTAATAATATTATTTCTAAGGAATATTACAACCAAGATATATTTTCATCCATTTTTTTTAATTTATACAGTTTTGTTGTGCAGCATCTTATTGGACAAAAAATAAAAATTGCAATGTTTTGTTGTTAATTAATAGTTATATTTTCATTTGATTACATTTTAAAAGCTTGATTAAATTGTTAAAGTTTATATAAATTTGTATTAAATCATAAAACACAGAATCCCAAAAAATAAAACAGACAACACAGAATTTAGGGAAAAATAAAATGGATTTCATGGGGCCCTAAATTAAAAGGTAGCTAGTCTGATATGGAAATAAATATTGTGATAATATTTTTGGCCATATCGCCCAGCCCTATAGGGAACTCCTATATAGTTTAACTTAATTTAACTGTCAGACCCTCTCCATTTGTGGTCCGCCACTCATTAGTCTGTTATAACTCTGCTAATCTCTTTGTCCTTGTTCTCTCAGCTGAATGGGGGGATGATTTTAACGAGATCACACTGAACGACTGCCAGGTCGGGCACAAAATCGACGGGAGTCCTTGGCGTGTGTTGAGGCGAGAAAACGAGGGAGTCGAGCGTGTACTGGGGGTCATTTGGAGACGGGGCCACCAAACCAGAGCAGATGGCATGAGAAGAGGCAGAGCAAGAGGTGAGAGGAGACATAAAAATAGGAAACGCAGAGAGCTCTGAATTGAATTCTGGGTTTAATTACACAAAAGAAAACTAAACTACCAGCAAACTCTCATCTGGACGTGACAGAGACGTGTAGAGGAGCACAGGGAAAGACAGAGTGGACAGGAAGAATTAGACGAGGCACAGAGATTTATGGGAGACATTAGCGATACTAATGGAGTGTCAGGACTGCCCGACTGGAGCGTTTGGACACGATATATCTTTCCTGACACAATGATTAATACATTTACACTATTCAGCTAATTTTTCGTTCAGCAATAATACTGCTGTCTGATAAGATAAGATAAATATCTGCAGCTGCTACTGATCTTTAACATATGGATATGTGTACATCTATAGATATTAGCTAGAATCCCTATAAAAACTACCGTTATGGTACAATCATTGTATCAGATAATATTAACATGGTACTTTCATTTGTACTACGGTACGAAAAGTATAATATACGCAATATCATAGGTATGGTTTTGCAAAAAAAAAGAAGGTATAAAACAGGGTCTAAAAAACTAAAAAAAATTTTATTTTTATTTTTTCTTAATTTTTTAAATAAATAAATAAATAAATAAATAAATATATATATATATATTTATTTATTTATTTTTTTTGTTAAATGGTCAGTGAAAAGACAAGCTTAACTTAAAATAATAAAAATATAAAATTATATAGGCTATATAGTTTGACCAAATGTTAGTTTGTAGTACTATTTAACTATATTTAACATAAATTAATGGCATGTTTTCATAAACTGCAGCTATAAACTGCTTAAATCCTCTGGATTTAGTCAAATTCAGTGAACAGAAAGTGTTTGCTTTATAAAAACATATATTGCAAAAGCCTGTGTTGATAAATTGATGCATTTAAAACATTTTCTGCAGGGTTTAGCATAATATGCCCATCAAAAATGCGTTCGCACCTATGCTTCTGCTACACGGCGCTGCTTAGGCAACCGGTGTGAATTCAGTGTTAATATGGCCGCCAAAAGAAATAAACGTTGCTTTTGTGTGCGGTGTGAAACAGTTCTCTCACACCGCTGTCAGCAGCGTTCTGCTCTGAGCGTGGACTGTTCGGTCGTGTCCTAAGAGAAGAGCTTTATGTAAAGATTAACATACTGCAAGACAGACATACACAAACACAAATCTCCGTCCTGCACTCGTGTGTCAGTCTGTATGTATTCTATGGAATGTATCCAGAATTAATACAGATACAGCCGAAGTGATCCAAACTCTATAAATCAAATTCAGACCTGAGATGTCATGAGAATTAACCTTCACGTTTTTGCAAAGTGATCGTTTCATAACACCACACTGTAGCTCTGTTCCAACGTACTGAGCTGTCTACCTAGACAGCAACATAATTATGCTGCTTTAGATACCTTGTTTTGGCCAAATTTAATGCAAATCTAAAGTGCTGCACAGAAAAGCCGATCCCAGAATACACAGTGACAGACACCAGTGTGGAAATGCATTCATATTGAAGAAATAAATGCTGATTATAAAATATACAACAGCTCCATTCCTCTAATTTGGTTGGGCAAGTGATAGTTGCTGATGTTTAGCATAACATTTCATTCAATACTAAAATGTAGCAAAAAATATAATTGAATATAATAGACAATTTAACCTATTTTAAGCAAGATTTGTGTACTTATTAGAGTATCACATCATTGGTTTAGCAAAAGACTAGCATCAAAGTCACAGTTGATTTTGATGCTAGCATTTTGCATATGAAGAGCGTTCCAAATCATTCCATGACAGTTAAGGCAAATTCACACCAAAAATGATAACTATTAAGATACTAATAACTACATTAGTGTCGACACCAATGCACAGTAACGTCCTGTTTATTATAAGCACATCTGCTTTAAATGCTTGAGCTCTTTAAAGCTGAGTGGATTCTGATTGGCTGTCACGGTTTTTATCATTCATCAGCTGGAAAAAATTGTTCCATATCGTTCCTCTGTGTCGATATCATTGACGTGTGGACTTCCTTATTCTCATAGAATATGAGAATATTTTTTGTAGTTATCATTATTAGTTGTCGTGTAAAAGACGCTTAATATTCAGAAATATGATCGACTTATAATGACATTGTTGTCTTTTTAGAGCTGCTTTACATTTGAAATTGTATTTAGGGGTTTAAGCGTGTAGCACTCAAACCCTATTGAAACTGTTAAAATTTCCAAGGATCAGTATTCTCCCCTAAAAGGGATCAAGCAGACCAAACAGTAAGTCGTAGAGACTTAAAACTTTGAGGGCTGGTAGTACTCACACCGTACACACACCAAGGCTCACCCCGATCGGCCTGACGGGGGCGCTACAGCGGTCAAAAGTACGAAATGGCTCATAACTCCCAAACCGTTTGGCATAGGCTCTTATATCGTTGGAAATTTTCATATTATAAATATAAATATTCTGTATTTTGGATTTTTTTAAAAACCTACTTTTGCGAACTAGTCGTAGGATTTTGTGAAAAAGGACACGGCAACTGGCCACTTGGTGGCGCTATAATAGGAAAAAACATGAAAATGGCTATAATTACTTCACCGTTAGTCTGATTGACTACTGGCGATTATAAAAAGTAAGTGCGATTATATGTCAGATTATAAAAATCTTTGTCCGAGGTGCCACGATTGCCTATAAGGACATTGACGTATCTCAAAAAACATGTCTGCCATCGGCCAATGAAATTTAAGCAGCTATCAGACAAGGTTAACGGAGGCAATTATACGAAGCAAAATTTAAAATTAAATTAAATTAAAAAAATAAAATACATTTAAAAAATAAATAAAAACATGTAAAATAAATAAATATAAATCAATAAAATACATTTAAAAATAAAAAGTAAATATAAATAAATCCGATCGAAACAAAATTTGTTGGGCCTGTTTGAGTCACGGCCCCAGAGGCCTGTGAGAAATTCGAAAGAAATCGGCCACTAGGGGGTGCCTTGGCGTTTTTCACGTGCGTAAAGGATTGTGTATTGGGTGATTTTTCCCACAAGCACCACATGGTAGAACTCCTTATTCTGAGCAACTTTGCCTCTAGGACCGCTGCTGTCCATTTATTTTGAAAAACTTTGGCGAACTAGTCCTAGGTTTTTGGCTCAACCTCGATAACTGTTAAAAAGCTTTAAAATCCATAAATGATGAATTGCCTGTATTGGCTGTAAATTGTCTTTTCCATCTGTGATTGAGATGGTTACAGGCTTGCTAATTAAAACATTATCTTACCTTTTTACGCATGTGCTTAAAGGCCTTAAAGCGCTTGAACCCCGATGATTGTTGCTCGCAGCTATATTGTTTTTATAATTTAAGAACTTTGCAACATTAATACTGATATTTTGTTGTTTATTACAGTGATAAAGCGCTATATCACTGACTTGACGTATCTTGCTAGGTGTTCAAGTGCTTTTAGGATGCCTATGTAGGCAGTAGTCTTGGAACAGCTAATGAGGATTGAACAACTACTACATTTTAAGAAGAAAACAGTTGCGTAACTTACGTAAACACTCGTTGGCTTCTTTCGCAGTGGCGCGCTGCCAGGGCCGGTCGTAGTGAAACGGTTTGCAGCGGTCACACTCCGGACCCTCTGTGTTGTGTTTGCATTCACACACCAGCTTTCCATCCTTCTCTCGTACACACCTAGAGGCGTGGCCGTTACATTTACACCTCCCGCCCACTTGGAAGTCGCCAACCGCGTAATAATACGTAGCGGGCGGCCCGAGCGGGTCTTCGCTCTCGCGTCCCGACATGGGCAGCGCTCTGGGGTGCTGCGGGCGACTGAAGACCACCCGAATGTCTGTGACCGTCACCCAGTCCTGTAAAACAGGGCTCGAGTCGAAGTCCTTCCCCGATGGGCGTCCGTCCAGCGTGCTGAAAGCAATAAGGCCGCCGGAAAGCGGGTAGAGGTCGGTGTGCCCATCCGTGCATAATGCTTCCTGCTCGTTCTGCTTGGTGATCGCGGCTTTGTTGGGTCGATTGTACATGCGACGGCATTGCGACGAGTAGAATTGGTAGGGGGTCCAAGTGCGGCCATAGTCCATGCTCTTATAGATAGCCAGGGATTCAGGACGTGGGGAACAGAACTGCAGGCTGACATACGTGATTTCAAACTTCTTCCCGAGGGACAGTGTGAGCGTCACATTGAGCGGCGAGCCCTGCAGGTTCTCTGACTGCCAGCATGTGAGGTTGTGGGCGGAGTTTAGGTCAGTGAGGTAGGTGGGAGGGTGGGCGTGGCGAGGGTCCGATGCGTCGCAGACTTGGCACGTGCGCACGGCGGGACGGTCGTCACGTTCCACTAAACTGCATGAGCGAGACGCCGGCCGCCCGCAGACGCTCGACACGCTGACCTCCTGACCGAACGCTGCATTGATGAACTCTGGGATACATCGGCGGGCGGCACCCGTCTCGTCATAGCAGGGGTCTGTCGGTGTCACTTGAGGCCCGGTGAATGGGTTGGGACTGTGGCTAGAGGCTTGAAACACAGTAAGCAGAGAAAGCAAGTTCCGAAAACTCCACATGATGTCACAGGAGAGAATGATGAATGTGGGATGGGGAGAAATGTATCCAGATGGATGGGTAGAGAGGGGGAAGTCAAATAAACAAATATGGTTGAAGCGTCTCCTCAGACTGGCGGAGTCTGGCGTACGTGTGATATCTCGGAATGACAACCCAGCCAGAAAACGTCCAGTAGATAGACGACTTTCCGGGATCAACCCTTGGCAGCGTGCGTCTGGAAATAGAATGGCACAAAATGTCAATAAATCAAATGAAACTCAGTAAATCAACTATATTCATGCACCATAAGATTTATATAGTACTCTAAAATCCCATTACCAAAAAATAATAGTATTAAAATGATACCACAGCACAAATGATGTGCATTAAAGAAAATGCCCACCCCCTCAAAAAAAAAAAAAAAACAAGACAGAAAACAGGTCTATTAATATAAGGCACTCTCCACAAATAGGTTACAAAACAGATTCTAAAAAAGAAAAAAAAACTTATTTTTCAATAAATGGTCAGTGAAAAAAGGAGCTTAACCTTTATAAAATGCAACTTCAAGAAATAATGAGCAATTATATATAACTAAATTTAAAAATAAATAAATTCAATTAAATTAAAAAATAAAATACACTTAAAAATAAATTAAAACATGTAAAATAAATAAATATAAATCAATAAAATGCATTAAAAATAAAAAATAAAATACATTAAAAAAATAAATAAATATCAATAAAAAAATAAAATACATTAAAAAAATAAATAAAAAATCATATAAAAATAAATGAATAAATACAAATAAAAATACATAAAAAATATAATACATTTAAAAATAAATAAACATGCAAAATATCCCAGAATAGTTAAGAGCTAAATTAAGCGGGCTTTGTAGTTATTGATAAACTAACAGCAGTAAATCAATTACTACACTAGTAAATAGAGGCATCAGTTGTTAAATATAATGCAGCTACTTAATATTTAAGTTATTTGGTAGTTTTTGCAGCTGAAAATGTTTGCAATCATTTGTAAAATTTGCTGCCGTGATGCTAGTCCGATGCGGTTGGTTGACAGAACAGCGCTATGCAGTTGCAAAGGTGTTCTAATTAGATTTTAGTGTGCTGCTATGCAGTTACTAGGGTGGTTGCTAAGTGATTGCTTACAGACCCAAATCAAAAGTGTCTCTAGATATGCTCAGGTTCCTCCTTCAATGCACACCCATTTTATGGTTCATCAGGTGAAAGTGCTAATCACTTAGTAAAGTAACAGCACACTCTCCTCAACAACACACATGATTTGATGAATCATTCATGTCTGGAGCACAAACGCGGCGCACACACTGAACTTTAAGTGTTAAGGGAATGAGCAACAATAATAGTGACGCTTGTGCAAGTGTGTTTAGAAATGCTCATTAATAGACATTTCAACCAAAAGAGCCATTTCAGGAAAGCCACACATGCAGAAATGCACCGCAGCTGTTATTTGATGGGTTAATTCTGTCTTGGTAAACACATGCTGAGATTCCTAATGTTTTTGTGGGGCCGTTGGGGATTTGAATGAGAGGGTTTAATATAATGTTGCTTCATTTTTTCTATGAAATGGTGATATTTATCTTGTTTTAAAACAAAGAAAGCGTACTACCTCTACTGCTGGAGGGATCTGCGGTCACAGTCCATTCCACATCCTATGTGCCATGTTCCAGACAGACACCGAACGTATAAAACTCGATACTCTCAAACTCTCCTGATGCTTCGATCTGCAGGTCCACGCACATATGATCTGCCGGGGGGGAATCTGATGAGATCCGCACGCTGTTTAGAGTTAATGAGAAACAGTTTGACATGAGCGTGTATCTGAGCCGAATCACACTTCTACAGCACTACAAAGAGCAATGAACCATGAAACCAGAGTAAAACTCCTCTCTCAGGACCTGTCACTGTGTGTGTGTGATGTGAATATCAATGCGGCTCTTTCTGTTCGGGCCCCTTTGCAACGGTACAGATGGACCCTCAAATAATGACTGTAAAAGCAACTGCTAAATTCTATAAAAACTATTAAACATTTAAATGCAAGCCAGATGAAATCATCATTATTATTGCGCAATTGGTCAATGAAACGCTCAGACGCATACAGGTTTCACGTCACAGCTGTTACTACGTCGTGCTCTTCCCATGCAATCACAATGAAACTGTCAGGCATCAAAAAGGGAACAAAAGCACCCAAAGTAGTCCATATGACATGCGTGCAAGACTCCTGAAACCATATGATAGCTATGTGTGAGAAAAGAAATGTGACATTATTTACTGATAATCTTAACAAGCTCTTCACATCGAGTTCATGATCGAATCATCCTTTTGAGTCAGATCTTTCCAATGATTCAGTTGATTCATTCATTTAACAAACTGAATCAATAACCCACAAAGCTATAATGCACTACTTTTAGTACATTTTTATGGTGCTTTTGTGTCCTTTCTCAAGTTTCGGGCAAGCAAATGATAGCATTAGTATAATGAAGCTACAAAGCCTGACAGTAGTGTGTTTTCGGAGAGAATTGTAGAGCATTTGTTATCTATGAAGACACAATAAGCTCTGAAATGGTCCTTTTTTCTCTCTGTTTCTGCCACATTCTACCAAACTCTCTCTCTCTCTTCACACACACACACATCTCTTCAGTCACACATCATCAAACACCAAACAGAGAATTAAGCTCATTATTTGACCCTCACGCTGTCAGTCGAACTCTCTCACCCCCACCTCTCTCTTTCTCTACCTCTCTCGATCACTCTAGCATAAACACACACAGACACACACGTATAAGGGGGTCCACAAGTCTAAGACCACGACTGAAAAAGCTTCTATTTTGCAGTCTTTTCTAATTCAGTTCAAACATTTAAGTTATGGACGTAACAATTTGACAAAAAACAATGAGATTGTGATGGGAAAAAAAAATGATGATCATCTTCTCCAGCATTATTTGACATATTTCCATCATTTTGTGCTTTAATGGGAGCTAAAACATTTTCCACAAATTAGCGACTACCCATGCCAGTATAAGGAAATTCCCAATATAGGGTCTATATATTTCTTTCAGTTTGCTGAATTTAAATGAACACCTATTTTACACAACATATATATATATATATATATATATATATATATGTGTTGGTTGTGTGTGTGTGACCCTGGACCACAAAACCAGTCATAAGTCACAGAGTATATTTGTAACAATAGCCAAAATAATATTATCGATTTTTCTTTTATGCCAAAAATCATTAGGATATTAAGTAAAGATCATGTTCCATGAAGATATTTTGTACATTTCCTACCGTAAATATATCAAAAAATGTATTTTTGTGAGTGCATATGCATTGCAAAGGACTTCATTTGACAACTTTAAAGGTGATTTTCTCATTTAGATTTTTTTGCACCCTCAGATTCCAGATTTTCAAATAGTTGTATCTCGGCCAAATATCCTATCCTAACAAACCATACATCAATGGAAAGCTTATTTATTCAGCTTCAGATGATGTATAAATCTCTATTTCAAAATATTGACCCTTATGACTGGTTTTGTGGTCCAGGGTTAAATACATACATTTATATATATATATATATATATATATATATACTGTTTAGAGCTACAAAAAAACTAACATTTCACATTTCCTAAAGTTCTAAAACTTATCTTCCAGAATTAAATGGGAAAAAAATGTCAATGCGGTCTCAGTCGTTTGGACATCTTTGTATGTATACACACACATTCTGATTGTGTGGTCTTTTTGTGTTTACAGTGTGTGTGTGTGTCCACGCCACAACATCATTTACTGACGGATCCGTCTGATTCTGAGGAAGAAATGCACATGCCTCTGATTCACACTACACACATCAGGAGCATGAGACGAAAATAGGTGAAAGGTTTGAGACAAAAAGAGGGACAAATATGGACAGAACCGAGGAAAGGGACGGTATGTGGGGGGACAGAAAAGATAGATTGTGGCTGAAGATAAAGAATGTCAATGTAGAGATTAAATATATGCGAGAGAGAAAAAGAGAGATGGATCACAATGAAAAATGGACATCTCTTACAGAATGACTAAATATGGAGAGTCGAGTTTCTCCACCGAGCGAATGTGTGTGTGTGTTACTCGCGAGACTGAATTTATCAGAACTGAGACATACACACATAACACAAGTGCACAAGCTCAGATGACAACTAAACACTCTTCAGATTGGTGAAGTGTAATTTTTTTCATGCTAAAATACTTTTTTGTATCCCAGTGTAAAGAGTAAAGTATAAAAATAACATAACTGTCTTGATAATCTTTTTTTTAAAAATTATAATAACTTGCTCCACCTCTGAAATTTATTTGCTTTTTGTTTGACATCAACAAGGCTGCATGTACAAGCTAATGGAAAATGTTAACTAATAACCGAGTAAATATTTAGGCTTTGTTTTAGCAAACTCACATTCAGGTCCAGGGATATTATTGATAACTAAAATTAAAACTATTAAAAACATTTTTGTTAACTGAAATAAAGTTGAAATAAAATATAAATATTAGACGCAAAACTAAAAATAGAAACTGAAAATATGTAGAAGCACTAAAACAGGTAATATTATTAAATAAATAATAATAAAAAAACGAATAAAAATAAATTAAACCTAAATAGTAATATTTAAAAAGAACAAAAACTAATAAAAATGACAAAAGCACAAAAAAGATTAAATTAAAATAAAAACTGAAAGTATATTTTAAAAAATATATAATAATAAATAAATGCTGGGTTGTTTCAACCCAAATTTGGGTCAAATATGGACAAACCCAATCACTGGGTAAATTTTTAAATTGCATTTTTAACCCAACGGCTGGGTTTGTCCATATTTAACCCAAATTTGGGTTGAAACAACCCAGCATTTTTTAGAGTGTACTAAAATAACACTGTTCAAGTCTGACTCCAGTCTGAATGAAACTCCCACAATTCTCAGTCAATTCCCTATGGATACAATTTTCTTACTGAATATCCTCTTTCAATTGGAAATACATCACATTATGGGAGTAAAATGAGTTACGAATGCAGTTTCATGTTGATTTTAATGGGAAAGAGAGAGAAATTGGTCTGGACAAACTAATCCGGAGTGTCTCAACAGGGAATAATCACATGTGTTTCATCTGACTACCTTCTTCAAGACAAATTTTCCTTTAAGAACTTAAAGATTGCAATAACAAGATATGACAGAGAGGCATGTTTGCTGTCAACATAAATTACTCCAAAGAAAATGGAGGATCAGGGTTGATTTTACTGTACGTAACGCATGGTGAACAAGTGTTGATAACTTCAGACCTGCTCTGTTCGAGTCTCAGGTCCGTCCTTCAATTTAAGTCTATGTTTGTTTGTTTTTTCACCTGTTTTAAAGTTCAGCAGGTGAAAATGGTGCATCTGTGCATCAATGTAACAACAGGACATTATTTGAGGAATCATTCAAGCTTTTTGATGGTTAAAATTGATGCAAGCCATAATGACAAGTTAAATGCATGACTACAAATGTACGAGTGGAAAGAAATCCGCCTGGTAAAAGAATGCAGCCACTGCGACCAGACCCTTCCCTCTCACACACGGACCAAACCCAGCCCTTACTAAAACAGCAGAACCTGATCCTTAACCACACACACACACACACACACACACTCACGAAAACACACATGACCACCGGGTCATGCATTGATTGCTGATTTGAAAATAATTTGAAGATAATTTGACAATCTGTGCAGTAATACATCATGTGTTGCATCACAGCTCTGCAATTTTACTTTGGGGACAGAAATGCTGCCAGAGGTTCACTAAAACTAATCTAGCAAAAACCGTCCAAAGAGATGTCCAAAGACAATATAAAAAATATAAAAACAATTGAAGTCTATGGCATGTACTCATTTAGATATATATGTGTGGTTTAGGGTGGTGTTGGGGTTTTAATGCATGGGTTTTTTGTAAAATAACATGCAAACTTTCACACACAAGCACACACACACACACACCTTTTTCCAGTTGACAACAAAAATTTCACCGCTAGGCATCACCAGCTTTGAACTCAGGAGGGAAACCACAAATAATTTTATGAAGTGTTCAAATACTGACAAACACATTTTGTGCACCACTCTTGCTCGCACACACACACACGTACAAAGTCATAAGGTGCCAAGGCTACAACAGATTGAATCATTTAACACCGCTCTGCGACTGGACACACTCAGTGTGTGTGTGTGTGTGTGTGTTTTTAGGCACACCCCAAAAGTTACAGCGCAGGAGCTGCACGGCATAGAATAACTTTAGGCGCACACACTCCCACAATTACACTTTTACGGCTGTCACCTGCTATTTTATGACCCCTGACCTCTTGACATGCTTAAAATCACATGCATAAACAGACAGACAAAAGCAGGAGCAATGCATGACTCTTAAAGGAGTCATATCATACATTGTTCATACTTGCAATAATATATAATATATACATTTTTAACATAAGATCCACTAAAAACAGTCATTTAGTGATTAAATGTGGCTGTTTCCCACATGGATGGTCATGAGTTCAAATTTATTCATCTGTCTGACATTAGAAAGTTGTGGAAGTTCAATAAATGTTTCTTAAAGTTGTTTTCATAGTATATCAAACTCTTTTATCTTGAAAGATCAAGATTGGTTCATGATACGAGCCCTTTAAAGGTAAGTCCAGTAAAGCAGTTAAAGTTAGTGGAGGGGCTTTTTTTGTTGGCGACAAAAGAGAAAAGGGTGTCATGTGCGCGCACACACACACACACAGATGAAGCTTCCTGTGCTGGAAGAGGAGGAGAGTGAAATATAGGCCATGTTGACTTTAGCTGCTAAGGTGGACCGAGCCAAGGCTGTGTCAGATCCAAACCTTTCAGTAAAGTTGAAAAACGCTGCTCTAATGTTGCCCAGCGCTGAAAATACGGCCCAATTATGTCTTAAATTGCAGGAGAACAGTAAAATAACGATAAAACGTGATGCTAAACCACACATGGCACACATCATATGCATTCAGTGCATCATCACAGAAGAGTATGATGTGTGCTAATTAAAGAAACAGTTCAGCCAAAAATAGAAATTTTGAATTTACTCACCCTCATGTCGTGGGAATTTCTTCCTTCTGTGGGATACAAAAGGAGATGTTTAGGAGAATGTCCAAGCTGCTCTTTCCATACAATGAAAGTGTATGTTGACCATGGACAGTCATACTCCAAAACGAACAAAAACAATATGTGACCCGTGCTGGCGAATATGCACAGACTAATTACGAGCTACAGGCAAAACAAGTCAAAAATGACAATTTTGGTTGAATTTGAGGTTTTCACAAAAATGTGTGCATTAAGCCCTTATCTAGTGATCTGAATGCTTTAAATAGCCATTAAACATCTAAAAGTATGTTTATTTGTATGTTTTCTGAGAGGAGTAGCATGAAAAATGCAGTTTTTCTCTGCTCGCTTCTCGACTACTGGCGCTTCCCCTCAGCAACTTCCTCATTAGTCCAAGTTTGGTATCGTTTTAAAGCGCAGCATTCAAAATTTGTGAATATCATAGCAAACTTTTGATGGCATGAGTCTGAACCAATGAAATGTGATTTTCAAACTCATGCTGATGTAAACAAATCAACTTACTCGTGCTGACTGACAGATCTGAAACGTGCACACAAAGACGCCTCAGACAGCGTGCAATCCCGATAAGTAAATATTTAAAAAAAAAAAAAGTTGATTATTTGTATTTTCCTATAGATATTTGGTTTTGATGAGGTGTGTGCCAAATACGGTGTTATTACCAGGTATTTTAAGGTGAATTTATTCAGAATGCTTTAAAGGGTTAGTTCACCCAAAAATGAAAATGATGTCATTAATGACTCACCCTCATGTCGTTCCAAACCCGTAAGACCTCCGTTCATCTTCGGAACACAGTTTAAGATATTTTAGATTTAGTCCGAGAGCTTTCTGTCCCTCCACTGAAAATGTATGTACGGTAGACTGTCCATGTCCAGAAAGGTAATAAAAACATCAAAGTAGTCCATGTGACATCAGTGGGTTAGTTAGAATTTGTTGAAGCATCGAAAATACATTTTGGTCCAAAAATAACAAAAACTACGACTTTATTCAGCATTGTATTCTCTTCCGGAATCCTTTCCATTGAATTGATTCCATTGAATTGATTCCATTGAACTGATTCCATTGAATCCTTTCATCTGTCGCCATTGGTAATGCACTTTTACGTCGCCGTGGTTGTTTTTGGCGATTAGGACATCCGCGACATTTTGAAGCATCGAAAATACATTTCGGTCCAAAAATAACAAAAACTACGACTTTATTCAGCATTGTCTTCTCTTCCGGGTCTGTTGTCAATCCGCGGTCACGACTCCGCTTCTTCTTCTTTCCTGTTTTACGGCGGTTGGCATCCAACTTATTGGTGCATTACCACCCCCTTCTGCTCCGGAGTGTGGTTCACGACTCCGCAGTAACGCTGCTGACGTGTTATCCGGTGTGCCCGAGCTTCGTTTACAGTCTGAGGGAGACGCACGCTGTATTCAAGCTATTCTACATTGTTTGTATTTTGGTATTGCTATATTTTTTTAAAATGGTGCGTAAGTGTGCATGTCGCGGATGTCCTAATCGCCAAAAACAACCACGGCGAAGTAAAAGTGCATTACCGACGCCGACAGATGAAAGGATTCAATGGAATCAGTTCAATGGAATCAATTCAATGGAAAGGATTCCAGAAGAGAATACAATGCTGAATAAAGTCATAGTTTTTGTTATTTTTGGACCAAAATGTATTTTCGATGCTTCAACAAATTCTAACTAACCCACTGATGTCACATGGACTACTTTGATGATGTTTTTATTACCTTTCTGGACATGGACAGTATACCGTACATACATTTTCAATGGAGGGACAGAAAGCTCTCGGACTAAATCTAAAATATCTTAAACTGTGTTCCGAAGATGAACGGAGGTCTTACGGGTTTGGAACGACATGAGAGTGAGTCATTAATTACATAATTTTCATTTTTGGGTGAACTAACCCTTTAACTCGATTTGTCTCAAAATTGACTTTACTGACTCTATCGACTTCAAACAGGTGAAGCTCAGTCATTTTTCTCAAATCATACATCATTTTGAAGGTTTATTTGATAGAGATTGCGAAAATAGCCTAACAATAACTTATTTTTGAAAATTTGCTCATTGCGACCATTTTGCCAGCACGAGTCACATATAATAAAGTAGTCTATTTGACCTTTGCACTATATAAACCAAGTCAAACATGTGAAAAAATTATTATTTATATGTCTTTTTTTTTTTGTCCACCAAGGTGGAAATTTGTCTTTGGCTCACCAGCACATAAAAACGGTAATCAGGCAAATTAAAAAAAAAACAGAAAACAGGAACAAAAACAGAACAAATTCACAATTACATAAAAATACAGTTCATGCCACTTCCATTTGGTTTGTCAGTCACTTGCAGAATTGAGGATTTTAATGGCGTTTGGAATGAAAGACCTCTTAAACACATTTTTATTTGCTAGAGGGATTCTTTTGCAAGAGCTCAAATTGACTACAGAAACTTACAGCAGAAAAAAATTACTTAAATTTTAGTCTGTTCCTCTCGTAAAGCTTCAGAAGGCTTGGAAAATAGTGCATAAGTTGCATGATTGCATTGTATGGAAAAGAGGAGCATAAACATTGTGCTAAATATCTCCTTTTGTGTTCCACAGATGGAAGAAACTCATGCGGCTTTGAAACAACATGAGGATGAGTAAATGATTTTTTTGGTGAACTATTCTTTAAATATATAGGTCAGACAGATGTAGAATCAAACTGACACACAACCTTTGACTTTACTGTTAAACACAGAGCTTTTCGCTTTGACAGCTCTTGAAACGTCTGATTTTTTTCCCCCCTTTTCTTGAGGGCCAGCGGTGGGCAGGATCAGTAAACTGAGCTGGCGTAAATGTTTTTCCCAAAGTTTAACTCTACAGTTCATCTGTGACCTCGGGGAAACCAGAGAGGGGCTTCACTGCAATAAAATCACAGGAATCCACACAAACACACACACAAACGTGTGTGTGCCACGTCCATCAGGGGAAGCAGAAATCTTGACGGTGTCACGCATACCTAAGAAGACTCGTGAAGAGTTGCTTTGCTTGGCATCGCTCATGGACCGGGAAGGAAACACAGTTTGGAGCGCTCTGTTAAATCACGATTAAAAAGGAGAGAAATTACACTCGCTCACCTGTCAGAGAATGTGAGCAGTGCACACCCTCATTATTGTTGTTTCATAAACATTATTCATAATTACACAAATACAAAATGAACACTGGTTGATTAAATATCATTCACTGCATCTGAAATTATTATTATTGTTACTACAGTAAAATTGTAATAAATTATTGTAAAAAGCTTTTAAAATCATTTTAATTATTATTTTTTTAACATTACCAACAAAGTTTTATAGAGTTTTTATAGGGAACAATGCTTACCAAGGGGACTTTTCATAAATTAATGCATGCAATGCATTTGTAATTAGATGAACTGGTTGTGATCTCCAAAGCTCTCACCTCACTAACAATCAAATCACATGCATAACTATATGTGATACCACATATATCTCCAATTATGATTGCAAAATTCATGATGCAGATACTCCAACACATAACTCACCTGAATCCCGTCTAAACCTCATTCAAGCGCGGGAGTGTGGAAAATAAATCCAGATCGATTGTGATTTAGTCCCGTTGTCTGTTGGTGAATGTAACTCACAGATACACAGCAGCGATCAGTTCCGTTCATGAGACAGACACACACTGACACACGCGCACTGAGAGAGAGAGAGAGAGAGAGAGAGAGAGAGAGAGAGAGAGAGAGAGAGGAGGGGTGACAGAGAGGCAGCCAAGGTGAGAAACTCGACTGAGCCCCCCTCACACACACAACTCCAGACACAAACTGCATTCGAGAGGGAGGCTCTGTTTCAAAAACCTAGTGAGCTGCCTACCTAGGCGGCATCATGGGCGCGTGGCGATTTGGGGTATATTGCAACATCTTTGCGCTTCAAATGAGCGCACTGGATTCACATGATGCCACAAAAATGCTGTCTTAGCAGCAACTCACTTGGTTTACAGACGCATCCAATGGGTGGTCGTTGGTCTAGCATCTGGCATTGCATTTTTTGAGCATCATAGTGGCTGACAGCATTTTTTGTTTCACGTTTATGCATTTTAAGCAAACGCTTTTATCAATAAGCGACTTATGAAGCAATTTATTACATAATATTAGCATTTAAGACACCAGATGCGCCTGTCCGTTACGCGCACGATTGCTCCAGGCACCTATGGTGCTGTCTAGGTAGGGAACTTAGTTTGGAGACGCCGTGTGTGGTCCAGCAGTATGTGAATTATACTTCAAGTTTAGTTTAGGGGGTGGAATGTCGGCTTTAAAGAGAATTTTAAACGTCTGTTAAATATTACATGTAAACAAAAAGGTAATTTTCAGTGAGGTTCGTCTCGCGCTTTATTATAAACTACTTTGGCTGTACATTCACAGTCAGCGAACCGTCAATGACTTTTTAGAAACTGTTTATATATTAATGATATGAACCTATGATAAAATGATACTTGATACAGTATTTGTCGAGGTACATCGCGAAAATGATCACCTCCTTAGGCTAGCAAGACTAAACTGTAATCTACATTAATACTGACACGCTTTAAAACCTTGAGAAGCTCTAACTACTAATAACTTTTACTAAGAAGACTGCTCGACCTATTGCTTTGAGTTCTTAAGGGGGTGGGGGCGGGTGAGGAGGTCAGACCCAAATAATTCGCACCCCCTGGCAGCATCAGGCGCCTTTGCGCATGCGTGTTTTTGCTGCGCTGATGTTCTGGCGCTCATTTGACACTAATGTTTATTTATTTCCCGATACTATCTCATGGAGTCACTCAAGAGTCTTTGAATTCCCGTAAATCATCGGAAACAATCGGCGTGTGTGTGTGTGTGTGTTTGAGATGAAGAATCCAGATGGAGCGCGTAATGAGAGTATAAAACAAGAGACAAACTCAAGGCAGATGCAGTGTGTCCCAAACAGATCAATTATTATAATCATCCCGCAACTTCCGAGTAGGAAACCGTGATGCATCACAGAATTCCAGAAGTGAACAAACTAGGGTTGCCAGGTTTTCACAGCAAAACCCGCCCAATTGACCCTTCGCAAAGACCCGTTCCCCTTAGTTACTGTTGCTTTGTCCAACAACCATGGCGCTGTCACGCCACACACAGTGAAAAATACATTGCAGAGCAAAGAGGACACTGACAACACGTCAACAGACAAGACAGAGCAGGTTACTTATGATATTAAACAAAGTCCCGGCTTTCAAATGGTGTATTTTTTAAAGAAATTCAACAATAAAAACCGTTTTGTGGCTCTTTAATGTGTCGTGACAGATCGCTGTAGCGCCTCAGCTCAAGCAGCTTGTGAATCGATCATCTCTTCCTACTAGTTAATTTATAGCATCAAATAAACATGAATGAACATCAGAAGGAATGTTGTTTAAAACGCGGAAAGATGTAAAATACACACCATTTTTCAAGTTCAAATCCACCGAGGTTAATCTTCTAACTCCTGACTGCTTTGTCGGACAAAATGGCGTATTCGGCGTTATGATTGGTTAGATCGCCTGTCAATCAAACTCCCGGCGAAGGGTCAATTGCTCCTCAAAACTAGCCCAATGGCATTTCAGGGGGGTCCCGCGGTAAAAATTCGGGTTCGGGAGGGATTCACATTCCAGGGACTAAATATCACGTTATTTTGGGTCGATTCAACCCGCAGACATGAAAAACAACCCACGGCAACAGTGTAAAATAGCCCAATTCCGCGGGAAAACCGCAGACTTGGCAACACTGCCTAAAACACTTGAGGATGAATTGCGCTCATCGGGTTTTAACATCTTCCAGCATCACGTGATCAAGATCCTTTAACGCACGGTGGCATGGTGGGGAACCCAAATAAGTGATAATAATATCTATAAATAAAAGATACAGTATGCTTATTAAAAACCAAGTTTTATTGTGTTTCTTCATGGAACGCTGCTGTGAGGATATGCACGTGACGTCACCGTCAACCGTTATGACTGCGGTCACGCCCTCGGAGTGGCAAGAGACTGAGTGGCAGCATTGGTTTTTCAGTGTGCATGCCGTGAAAAACACAAAAAACACATCCAAAACGGAAAAGAGCTTTGCGACTGACTGTAAAAATAGCTTTGACACAAAACCTGAGGTATATATTTTTGCAGACTGCTGAAAGCTACAGAAAAGAGAAGCAAATGGATCACTGCAATTCACAGAAACAGCTGGACTCCAGGCAGAGAAACATGTTTTCCAGTTATCATTTTGTGTCAAAATGTTGGATTTTGGGGTAAAATCATACCGTATATATTGTATTGTTATATATCGTGTTGACAACTCATCAATTAAATATTTACCATCTTATATTCTGAATAATTGGGTGTTTTTAAATAAACACTGACAAAAACTATACAAGTTTTAGGGCTGGACGATATGACAATATATATAACATTGATATAAGCGATTTAGACCTACCTATATTGTATTTATATAAAGCGTTCACGGGCAGATTTGTTTCCCTGGTGTCGAAATCAGCCACATATAAATGTCAGGAAACACGACTCCTGGCTGCATGTCAATATCCATGGATTAGGTTTCTTTGACATGTCATAAGGAACACTTTCGAGCCCAACCTTTAGTGTAATCGTTTGTTTTACTCGCGTTTTCGCAGTTTCCTCTATTAAATCCAGTCATGCAGCAGCTTTTTTGCCACTCAGTCCAGCTGAGGGAGCGCGTTCTGGCGGGAAAGTGACGTCGATGCATACGGCTATGGAAGTGATGGTAAAAATTTCTCTCTTCTGACTGCCGTTATCAATCGCTCTCTATTTTTTTCACCTCTTTTTGAAAGTTATGAACACACTATTGTGGAGTTTTTTTCTTTTGCTATTTGTGCAAATGGAAACACAAAAAAATATATTTAATGAAGTCTCTCATTCACCGCTACAAAAGTTTACCCAACTATGATGACTTCCGCTTCTGACAAACCCGGAAATGTGAAAAGGGTCTATTACCTAAAAGGGTCTATATACCTATATTACCTAAAAACATACTTTTCTCTTCAAGTTACAAAACTACTTGCTTGGCCATTTAACATTATATAGAGCATCTCGAAGAAAACATTCATCACAAGAACATTTTAAACTGATCAAGACAGTGTTCTGAAAAATAATAGACCGGGATTTTTCCATAACAGTGAGTCCACCACCTCAAAGCACAGAAAAGAACATCATTAAAAAAATGAGTACATGTGGAACAACTATGATTCTGCCCAGAACTGGCCGTCCTCCAGAGATGAGTGTCTGGGCAGGAGCAAATGTTGTGAATGACACCAAGATGCTTATGAGAACTTCTTCACTAACTGTGCATGAGGCAATAAATATTTAAACCACATCAACTGATGAAAATTCACCATTTACTCACCCTCATGACCTTCCAAACCTGTATGATTTTCTTTCTTCTGTGGAAGAAATTTCCAAAGTTCAAATATTTATGCTGCATTTTTGCACACTGAAAGTAAATGCTCATAAAATTATAAAAGACACCATAAAACTTAATTTATTGCACAAATAAGAGGCATCAGGTTCTGAAACACCGGGTTAGATGATCAATGATGCCAAAAGTCATTGGTTTTGTGTGTCTACTACTAATTACAGAATTACAGTTTCAGTGCAGCTTCAAAGAGCTCTACATGATCCCAGACGAGAAATAAGGGTCTAATCTAGAGAAACCATCACTCATTTTCTAAACAAAATGTAAAATTATATACATTTTAACCATAAATGCTCATCTTGAACTAGCTCTCTCTTCTTCTTCTCTATTAGAATTCCAGCAGTGTAGACACTGCTAAGTGTATTACTGCCCTCCTCAGGTCAAAGTTTGAACTAATTGTTATATACTTGCACTAGCATATTGTCTATGACAATTGAGTTCAAACTTTAAGAATCTTATTCCTCATCTGGGATCGTGTAGAACGCTTTGAAGCTGCACTGAAACTGTAATTTTGACCTTCAATCATCTGGGCTCCATTGAAGTCCACTATAAGGAGAAAAATCCTGGAATGTTTTCATCAAAAACCTTAATTTTTTTTCGACTGAAGAAAGAAGGACATGAACATCTTGGATGACATGGGGGTGAGTAAATTATCAGGAAATTTTAATTTGAAAGTGAACTAATCCTTTAATTTTATGGAAAGATTCTGCCTAACATCTTTTATGATTGACGGAAGAACGAAAATCATATGTATGGAATGATTATTTTTAGTAAAAAAAAGTAGCAGAAACTATAATCTGATAAACTGAATTATTTTTAATCTCATTTGCTTTATGCAACACAAACCTCAGAAACAGCACATCACTCAGACGACACCATAAAGCGTTGCGCTTTTGTTGATATTTCTCTGCGGCACAGACTGGAAAACTCTTGAAGAAAAAATGATTGGAACTGAAGAAAAAAAAAAACCTGCAGGAAAACGTGCCGAGCACTGGGAGCTGGAGGATGATTCGCCTTTCAACACGACAGTAAACCAAAACATACAGCCAAAACCACACTGAAGTGGCTTCAGACCAGAAGGTTAATGTCCTGGAGAGGCCCAGACTAAAACTCAATCCAACTAAGCATCTGTGGAATTGACTTGTATTCAATTACTCTGTTTTATATTTAATTTCACAACGTTTTTCACCTTATACAGTAGCTTTGTAGAGTTGATGAGTAGGAAAACTCTCAGTGAGATGCACCATGCTTTCATAACACAATAAATACTTGAAGACGTCTTGAATTGTACAACATGGCACACAGATTTCTGGTTTTAGGGTGACCGGTACTGCCGGTGCGGATCACAGACTCAAAAGATTTAGGATCACGCATTTGGCTGCAGCAAAATCCAAGTAGGCCTATTTTTCATAATGTGACATAAAAAATAAAGCAATTTCTCAATGAATAACGTCCGTGTGTGTGTGTGTGTGTGTGTGTGTGTGTGTTGACGTGTGTGGGAGTTTCTCAGCCCTGTGTAAGCTTCTCAACATTCCTGTGGTATTTATGGCACCGTTCAGTGGCGTTTTACTCTGATGAGTGTGTCACACTGTGTGAGAGGTCAAGAAATAAAAGAGTCAGAAGCAGCCGTCTCCTCCTGCCCCCACAAACTCACCGCAAGCACTTCACACATGCGTACGAACCTTTCAGGATGATCTGTTTGTGCCATCTACAGAAACCCCACTCAGAAAGAGAGGACAGCGCGGACCCTGTGTAGAAGAAATATGCGAGTCAATTGCGCCACCTGCTGCCTGTTTAGCATTCATATACTTCCAGATTGAGTTCTTCATGAGTTTGTTAACTTTTCATTATCATGTGGGAGGAGGAATAGCAATTTTGCTGTAGTAAAACTGTTAACGCCAGAGCAGATATTTATCTAAATTATAGAGGAGTTTGTTGTCACAAGGGGGGGTTTAAGAGTCACAAATGTTTGTTTTCTCTAGCAGTGGCTCGTATGGTGGTTTCAAACACCTACAGTCATAAATTATTCTGTTCTTCAAACTAAATTTTCAGATTATTCATGACTTTATAAAAGTTTTTGTGTAACAAGTGAACAAACTAAAAGCATACATGAGGACAAGAGTCACAATTTTAATTAAAACCTTGAAATATGTTCACAGTTTTACATTTATAATTTTATACAATTCATTACATTATCATTTATTCTACAACTGATTGATAGTTTTGTATGTTTTCTTTTTAGAATTGTCAAATATGCGCCATTCACAGAAGTCAGAGTTGGAAACATCTTGAAAAAAGTGTTTTTCCACAAATTTTGTATGTATGCAAATTGTATAATATCCATTTCTAGTAATTGTGCGGTTAATTCTCATATTGCAGTCTCAGAAAGTTTTGGAATATTTTTCCTCTCTGCATATTTGTCACTACCGAAACACACTAATAAATAATTTATTATGAAAGGTTACATCGACCTATTAAGATTTTGTTTACATCTACCTTGTAAATATATATTTAAAAAAAAAAAAAAGTTTTCATAGGTAAATCAATAACAATTACAATATTTCAAGTGTAATTTATCAGATTTGTTGTATTTTGAATCCAATCTCTTTGTTTATCATACTGATATCAACGATTAGGATTCATTAGTTTGAATATACATTGAACCAAATGCTATAATACCATCTTAGTTGATCACTTTAACATCTAAAATTTTAATATTTAAATGCTTTTTAAATGTGTGTGTTTTTTTTTTTGGTTGTAGAACAACCATTTGCACCAGTTCTGTAGAAAGGCCCATACTGTTTATAAACTGCTGAAAATTCATTACAATATCGCATTATTAGTCAAACCAACATTTTTTGCTAGCGGATGTAGGACACTATAGTTCATTTATGTAAGCGAGGATAGCAAAATAAAGTAAACTGTGACATATTATACCAAAAAATTCTTCATACAGTGGACTACCAGTAAAACTGATAAAAATTTGGGACCAAAAATTATTCAGACACTTTGACCTGACCATGTTTTGCTTAAGTGTTATCTGACATAATTAAGATTATTTTTTTCTGACACAGTTTAACTCTGAGATCTTGTCATATTTTATTACCATCTTTTAAACTATAGTGAAGAAACTGTAATGTTCATGGTGTCTGAATAAATTTTGGTTTGACTGTACTGTATATATATAACATTGTGACAGCATGCCCTGCTATAGACTCAATATGCATTAAACTTATCTTTCTTTGACCTGAGTTATGACATTGAAAATGTTTAATATTTTGTTAACATATGTGTCTAGACACTTCCAAAAAGTTCTACCTATAATATAGAAATTCATGCAATATACAGGTGAAAACAGAGTACTAAACCTAGTGACATAAATAAATATATGAATCTGTAATGTAACGTTATAAGCAGATCAGATTCTGAGCTGTCAAACCTGCTTCACATCCACAGGCAAATATAAATGATCACTAACAGCGACACATGAACTTCTCACACTACTGACAATGATTCACTTTAACCTGTCTCACCTTATTCCTCCAACATAGTGTCAGGACTGGGTGAGATGAATAGCTGTCATATGATACATGTGCATCTACAATCCATATGTCTGCAAGATATGGAAAAAAAATCTCACACTCTCACCCAAGACCACAATTGAGCTCTACAAATCCACACATTGTGTGTGTCAGTGTGATAGAGTGTCAAAATATTTATGCTTCAATAAAAATAAATTCCTTATATTTATCAAGATGATGTGATGGCTTCATATGCATGTGGCCGTTAATACAGAACCTGTATATTAATGAGCTTGATATAGTCAAGTTGTAGCTTTCATAACGTGATTCTATTCCATATCATTTAACATCGGAATCTAGAGTTCATTATTGCGGCAATACAGGTTAGTCGGTAGGGGGCAGTGCAGCCTATTAAATGTTCTCTTCATTAACCAGAATATGATCTGTGCATGCATAAAATCTAATTACGAGTTAGATACCTAAATGACTAGAAAATACAAACTGACATGATTATGCAGATGTGAAATATGTCTTACCAGTGACCCATGAAGGAAATAGACGGCCACTATGACAACCAATAAACTTGATTAGCCTAATCGAGAGCAAATTAAACATTTTAACCGTTCAATATACGCTTGAGTCACACAAGCTGAATAATGCACAACTGCAGAAACAACTACTTCTGCTGCCATGGAGACCACAGGACCCGCGCGGAATTCTGGGAAGTGGAGTTGCCTGCAAAGTACAAAAGACAGAGGGATAAAGAACCAGGGAAGAGCACTTCATAGGGAACACTTTGACTTTCTTAACTAGATGCACAAATCCCATTTTTTAAATGATTAGGTTCACCAAGACTGCATATATTTGAACAAAAATACAGTAAAAACAGTAACATTGTGAAATATTAATACAATTTGAAATTAATGCTTTCTATTTCAATATATTTTAAACTGTAATTCAGCATCATTACATGATCCTTCAGAAATCATTCTAATATGATGATTTGCTGCTCAAGAAACATTTCTGATTATTATCAATGTTGAAAACAGTTGTGCTGCTTCATATTTTTATACATTTCTTCACTGTCACTGTTACTGAATCTTTGTTGAATAAAAGTAGGTAAAAAAAAAAATCTTACTGACCCAAAATCTTTGAATGGTAGCGTAGGTTTGTTTCATTTTTGGAGTTTGCATCCTTTCCCACAGATACCTGTACACCAAAAAAGGTCAATTCTACTCCTGAGAAGTTTCCAGGATAGTCTAAATCAAGGCCTTCCGTTTCAGCACTACAGCATCAAGACATGCATCATGTTTACGCCCCGGTGAAATCCTCTCCTGCCGTAGTGGCACTGCAGAAATCACACAAGTGTGACAGCAAGAGTTGCACAATCTTTCCTGGAGTCTCACTTTGTTTTGACGAAATTTATACAGATTTGGAACGAACTTGAGGGTGAGTAAATGACGAAAGGTGCAATATGTACGATTTTTGTAGTAAAATATCCAAAAACCACTAGGCCAGTGTTATATATTTTGTTCACTTGCGTACTTACAATATCCCAAATGTTTGCAACTATTTGTAAATCGTGAGAAAATTGCAATTTTAACCAAGGCTCCGGGACGTGTGAGGAGTCGCCTGTCAATGGCGTCATACCCGCGTTACCCTCGGTTTCCGGTTTTATTTTGTAGAAACCATGGAAACACCAAAGACGCTTTAATATATTACATGTTTTAATAGACAAGGGAACAACTGTTTTAATATATTTATAGACAGAAAACTAATTAGTGATATATAGAGCAACACGTTTAGTCTTATTGTTTAAATCTAATTTTCTTGATTTTTTTATTTTGTCAAGTAGCTAACATAGCATAATCAGATGCAGCTTTATTTTTAGTAACAGTAATACAGTATTTTCTCCATCATACAATACATTTTAAAATTAATTGCATGCCATTTATCAACACAAGCCATCCAGCATTTAATATGATATTCTAAAATCTTACTGTAGTGTGTCTCAAACAAGTGTCTCACAGCAGCCACTTATAACATCATTTTCAACACTCTCAAATGTATCTAATATGATAAACAGAGCTACATTACCTCATACTCATGATCGGAAAAGCGGAAGCGGCGTCGGCAACTGTGTCATAATAAAAGTCCCGCTGCTCGTGAGGCGTGTGTTGATCAATCGCTCCAGCTCCTCGTTCAGCTCCCACAACACTCGCTCCTGCTCTGCTTCATACTACAGTAACGTTAATAATCGCATCCATGAACATGATTTCTTCTTGAGTGAGTCCTATCCCCGTTTGTTTCCACCGGCTGTGATGTGAAGACCACATGTCCCAAGATTCCGCACTCAAACTTGGCGTCATCAAGCTACGCCTTTGTTTTGAATAGGCCTCTAGCGGACAGAAATCTTACATATTGCACCTTTAAGTAATTACATGTTAACTAGCAGTCATTAGAGACTGTCTGATTAATATCTGTGAACACTTTATTCTGATGCTCCCAACAGACATTCTACTGACTATAAGTAATTTGTAAGTACATGTCAACTTATTCTACTTTTCCTGAAACACCTAACAGTCTACTAACGGTCTACTAATACTCTAATGAGAATTAGTTGACTTGTACTTATATTTAGAAGAATGTCTTAAGGGGACCTTTCTGCTTCAAAACTTCACATTTAATTCAATGTTACTTTGCAATAATTCATTGGAAATTACTTGTTTCATTTAGTTTCAGATATTTTCCAGCGTTTGAATCAGCTGGTGTTTTGTTGGCTGTATGAAGTCAGTTCTCACAGGTGTCCCAGCAGAGGAACCACAGGTGTAGAGAATCACATAACATGTTCCACTAATGAGTGTTCATCGTCAACACTATGGCTGCGTCCGAAATCACATACTCTCTTGAGTAGGTACTTATTTTGAATATTAATTACTTCACGACTGCTAAAAGAGTGTGTTATATAGTATGAATGTAATCCAGACGTACTACATCCGCCATGTTGTCATTATCATGTGACCTACCAGCGTCAGTTGCGCCGCTTAACCTTCATTCACAAATCCTCTCCCGTGGCCTCATGGGATAGTAAAGTGTCCATTATATGCACACTTCAGAATCTCACCGGAAGTAGTAGGTCATCCGGTACTTTTTGCCTACTTTTTTTATGAACATTGTGAATTCGGACATACCTATTTTGTCACATACTGTTTTTTGCCTACTGTATAGTAGAGAAGTATGTGATTTCAGATGCAGCCATCTATCATTTTAACATTTCCATTTTGCTTGCCAATTGTTTGTGCATCTTTAATTACAATAAATGACATTTGCTCCGATACGTTGAATCTAATGCACTGCAATACATCGAGGTAAAAAATAAAAAGTAGAGATGCACTGATACTGATAGCCAATTATTCAGAGTGATATCTGACAATACCGATAACGATAGTTTGGGGGTTCTGGCTTTTATTCCTTCTTTTAAATTTCATTATAATTAATAGTTGTATTTTTAATTATTATATTTTGAAAGAAATGCAAATAAACACTTTATTGTCCATTTCATCAACTTGTTTCAGATTAACTGATTAATGAACAAACACATTACTCAAATTAATATTAACACATTAACTAAATTCTGAAGATTAAATTAATATTTCTTAACTTTCTAAAATTGTATTACTTATAATTGCTATTAATAGCCTATTGAAGATCAAACTGGTTTCTTAGCATTTTCTTTACACAAAGCCCAAATTCAGTGCATTTTCCTGTCCTCTTTTGATTGACAGGATATATCAGCCCTGACTATTGGCTGTTTTTTTTTTTTTTTTTTAATAACTGATGGTTTGAAAATTCGCATTTTATTGGAGATGAACCGATATATCTGCCAATAATTAGTGCATCTCTAATAAAAAGTGCAAAAATTGTGACTCTAGAAGTAAAACAGCTTGACACTGTGACAACTTTATACCTAATCTACCTGTTAAAGGTGCATATTAACAAAGTCCCTTTAAGACAAGTCATTTCACTCGGCGGCCATCTTTCAAGTGCAGCTCCTATCTCTTTGAATGGGGAAACATTCTCCAAAGCTGTTCGCCAAGCTTTGATTAAATTTCATATTTGAAATTGCCAATGAAATCTTACAACAACTGTCTCATAAATTTTGTTTCTGAACGCTCGAATCATGACAAAAAACGGTATTTTACAGGCTAAATCGAGTTAATGCGCATGCACAGTTACAATTGCGCATCTCATTTCGGAGGCGCGCGTCTGACTGTTTCTATAGGAACCGGAGCTTCTAACAGCCGCTGCAGTGACGCGATGACTTTACCAATCGTCGATTGGCTCTTATTTAGAAGGTGGGACTTATTCCGCCATATTGCGCGTTGCACTTTCTCCCATTCAGAACGATAGGAGAGACGCGTCTTGTGTTATTCTATGGTCTTTGATATCAGTACCTTAGAGTAGTCATATGTACCCCCCTAAGGTACTGATATAAACCTTTTAGAGATCAATAAGGTCATTTTTTTCTCAGACTGTGCTTAAGTGTGATTTTAATTTCTTTTAAGGCCACTGCATAAAAACAGTAAACACTCTCTGTGATGCTGTGAGGTCATGCCATGAGGAAAACAAAATGTTGTAAATAAGCATGTTTGCATTTGTTTGCTCTGAGCAGCCAAATATGAATTCACTTTGATAGGTTCATTTTCAAAACATTCAACTCTGAGATCTTATTTAACATGATCCAAATCTTACTGACATTTGAAGTTCTCAAGTACCATCTGATGAATGTGGAAATAAAGATACCGGCATGTGCATCATACTCAGCTCTGCATCAGAAAGCCGTTTTATTAGAGCAGATTATGAAGAATAATAACACAAGCAACTATTAAAAAGAAGCAGATTTTGGGATTCAGAACTCAAACACATGCATATACTTTGACTCACACGGACTGTAGTACCACCACACACACACACACACACATCATGAGTTGAGGCAACTGTTGGTGGTCCCCAAAGCACTGTATGAATGTCACCCACAAGACTAATGGAAGCGTCTCCCACACACACACACACACACACACACACACACACACTACACCAAAACATCTAACAAATCAAATCCAAAGGCTTCTCCCGTAACCACCGTAAGCACTATTTAGAGACACGCAGATGATCGATTATTAAACTCCTGCATCGGTTCTTAGCTGTAATTCAGCCAGATAAGTGAGTTGTTTTGCCTTTGTTTTCGGAGCGCAGTCTCCATGCACACTGCAAATTGGAGCATTTACTACATTTGGTATCTCATTGGCCTCTGCCAAGGACAGAAAACATTGTGTTTAACTTTGGTCTCAAAGAACTCCCTGATTCACTCCAGCTTGGGTCATATTTTTAATGATGAATACACCCCCCCTCACAGAAGGCTGAAGTGCTCCGCCAGTCTGACGGCTGTGTGTTTTGAGGGCTAGTTTGTCGGGGATTGGCTTTCACACACACAGGCTGAAAGGGTTACTGTTCAATCTATTCTGCGCTCGCCAGAGTGCGCGGCCGAGTGGCGCCGGCGCGTCACACACACACACATGCACACACTCGCACACTCGTACACACTCTCAGCCTCCTCCAAAAAGCTCTAGACATCATCAAGAAACAGAGCTGACAACTGCCCCCACCCCGCGCCAAAACACAGCACCAGCAGTGTATCTGTCACAATAAGCTCGGCAATAACACGCACACACATGCACTTTCCCTCGCTGAAATGACAGGCGTGATTCACTGCGTGCACGCGCGCGTCTCTGGAACACGGAGAGTCGCGATTTTACGAGTCTCGCATCTCTTGAGCTCGCAGACAGCGTGTTTGCTGACTAATTAACAGTCTGGTACCGTCAGCATCAGTTCACAGTCATTGTAGAGGGTTGCAGTGTTTCTCACGCCGAGACTTTTGGACAAGAATCGGGCTCAGATTTCTGTCTCTCAGACTTTCCCCCCCTCCTTCCCTTCCCTTCCCTTTCCCTTTCCAGAAGCAGTACGCCAGGAGCTGCTGGCTCTCCCTGCTCTATTTCACCAATGACAGTGTTTGAAAATGGCTGCATCATATTTTAGCGCTGTGTTAACATGAGCGCGCTTTTACGCACGGCGAAGAACAGACGTGATTATTTCCACACCAAAAGCAGCGTTATTAGAGCAGGGCAAACAGGAGACGATCTGCATTCATTCTGCAACATATTCAGTATTTTTTAATATCTTATATTTCTCAGATCCTTCACACTCAGTCCAAGTTTAACAGATTTTATTGCTAAAACCATGGCATTTACACTGACATGTTTATTATTATTATTAATACTCTCTTAAATTCATTTTTTAGAAGTTTTCAAGTAGAATTTCTGGTATATTCTATTCTCTTCTCTTTATCTATACATACTCACAACAGTTAAAACAATAAATAAAACGTACACATTTCGTTTTTTTTACTAAAATACTATATGATTTTCAAAAGAAAGAAAAGGCGGAGTTCACGTGTATAAGCCTTTTTTTTTAAATCATCATCATTATTCATATTAATATTTGTACAAAACTTCTATGTAGTGTTCTTCAGTCTCTATAAATAGAGTTCGAATGAGGAAAGTCAAGTTCTCTCTTGCGTCTTCGCACAATAATTTCATAAAAATAACCACGAGCTGAAGTGCTCCTCGTGAGAATATATGGTCCTGATCCTTTAATAAAAATAGCTGCATTCTTCTTCGTCGTCGTCGTCTTCTTCTTCCTTTGACTTAAATATGTACATATATGTCATATATTTTGAATTAAAAAGCTATATATATATATATATATTTAAAAAAATAGATTCGCTATGTGGCGCCACACATCCCTGTCCGTGGGTAAACAGTGCAATCATTCATAATCGATAAACCCTCTCGCAGGCGCATGCACGCGCTGCTCAGCAGGAGCACTTGCACTCGGAGATGATCGGGTACTGCACTGGGATCCACGTGCAGTACTTCTGCCGCAGGAAGCCCTGGCAGTAAAACCGCAGGAAGGTCTTGGTCACCGACTTGACCGGCTTGCAGGACATGCCCTCGGGGAAGGAGCACGAGCGCTCGCCGAAGCAGTTCCCTTCCTTGATGTAGCGCGGCCAGAAGCGCGCGCCCAGGTCCTTCCAAGTGTACAACACCGGGCAGTGCGTGTACATCCACAGCCACTGCAGGAACTTCCGCCGCGCCTTCTTGCCCACCTTGACGCGCCGGCCGTACGGAGTCTCCGTCAGGTCCAGCTTCTTGAGCTCGGCTGGCATTGGCAGGCGCGGCAGCTCCGGCGGCGCGCTGGCGTTCAGCTGCGCGGGCAGGTGGATGGACATGAAGTTGGGGTCGAAGTGGCTGCCCAGCTTCTTGCGCAGCGTCCTCTCCGAGAGGTCCTGCTCGCGCGGGTCGTACTCCGGGTCGGGCTCCTCGATGAGGTCCGGGACGGGCAGATGCTCGCTGGGCGAGGGCCTCAGGCGCAGGTAAGGCTGGGCCGCGTTGCCGTGCGCGCACAGGAGCAGCAGTAGCAGCGGCAGCGCGCGGGTGATGCTGCCCATGACTCGTCTTCTGTCTGTCTACGGAGTGGAGTTGGCCCTCACTGCGCCCTCGTGCATAAATAGTCCGAGCGACAGCACGAGCGAGATCTTTTAATAGACGGCCGCGTGGCCCGGAATGACATGGGACATGGGCTGTTTTTTTTTTCTTCAATGATACTCGCTCAGGTGAGGCGTGCCAAGTGCGAAAGTGCTTCAAAAGCGTATCCTCCTCGGACTTTCCTCTAGCGAAGCTGTTGGCGGGTCACCATGGCAACGGCATAGGATGGGATGGCACCGTTTCTACAGCCTGCTCGGGTTTTGTTGCCGGGTGCCACCCAAACTGGCGTTTGAAATGTCAGCGCGCCCGCGGAATGGAGCGCGTCTTAGCCAATGTTATTTTTACGCTCTCTCTCTCTCTCGCTCTCTGAGCGCACAGGCTCCAGTCCGTCCCGCCGAACAGGCGCTGCTGAACCGGGACGAGAGCCGCTCAGTCTCTCCACAGAGCGGGCAGAACTCCGCGCGCAATCAGAACCTCAACCCGCGACTAGAACATGTTCGGTGTAAGTCCGGAATAAAATCAGACTCTTGACAGTTCCGAGCAAGTCCTCTACACGTCAAGCGTTCCTGCGAACATCTGCTGCATGTTCTTCAGAACCTTCATATCCCCGCTGTGTCAGAAATCCGTCCGAAAACTCGCCTGGTCCTGATCTGGGACAGAGGAGAATGAGCGCGTCTGGAGGAGAACTCCTCTCTTTCCCAAGTTAAATATCCCCTCCCCTTCCCTCCCCCCGTCAACTCCAAGAGCGCGCGTGCGCGCGTGTGTGTGTGCGCGCGCGCGGGGCCAGCTCACCAAGAACCCTCAGTCTGACTGACAGCAGAACACACACACATACAATGAGACCCCCCTCCCAACCTCCTCCACACACACACACACACATCCCACCACAACAGCTCTAGATTTATCACAGGCAGCAACCAGAAAACACACATTTGGGATTTTCCATATCTTGCACATTCCGTGACACTTAACCCACCTATTATGATCGTCTTGCACAAATAATGTTCAAGTGGAAACCTTATAATTCATTCATACCACATTCAAATTACACTGTGTGCTGGATGCATCAGTCATCTGGGGCTTTTGCACATATTGGCATGATGCATATTGTGTATTTTAAAGAATAATTATTTTAATGCTTTTCTTTCCCTCAATAAAGCCATTTTTTAGTAGTCTACAGTTGCGCCACACACACACACAGGCGACATCACTTTTCCCAAGGAAAAAGAAAAACAAAGTGAAGTGCTTAGGAATCCAATAATTGGTCCATTAAAGCGCCTCTGGTTTGTGTGGAGGTTTGTGGATTCGGCTTCGACCTTTGCTCTTGCCACTGGCAGGAACCAACGCGTATGGAGGTCTCGGGGTCACCAAATAAACGGCCACAATTAAGTGTTTAAACAGGCCACATAGAGAGACATGTCACCTCTCGTGGTGCCAGAACTCATGGTGTCTGATGTCCAAATGACATGGAAAAATTCATCATCACCATCACCATGATCCAGAAGCCGAGCAGCTCACAGGTGAACAGGTAGCATTTTAAAAACTCAGAGAGAGTCGAGTAAACTTTCAAATCGCCCAGTTGAATTGTGCACCAACAACTTTCAAAGTCATTAGCAATATAAAAAAGGTCAAAATAATTGAATGTGCATAAATTATACATTATTTCATAATTTATTTAATATCTATTTAATAAAATAGACGTGATATTGTTTGTTAATATTATTAATGAGCGTGTTATTTTAAGCGTCTCTCTGTGGTGGATTGCAGAGGCTGGAGGGATATCCCTCTGTGAGCTGTGGGCTTCATGACATGAGGAGTGTGAGGCATGTAAAGCAGGGCCCCAGCAGTCTGTGGATCGGTGGCAGACTGTCTGGCTGCGGTTCTGTGGTTCTGCGGTTCAGCTGCCGGTGTCGCGCCGCATTTTGGCCGCTAGAGGGCGCTAACGAGAGCAGCTAACTGACACTGCACAGGAACTTTCACAAACAGACCATCAGCGTATGTACATTCAAACAGCTAAAGATGTGCTGGAATTCTGGTTCAGATATTTTCAACGAATGCGTTTCTGATGTTATGCAATAAATAATGATCTGATAATGAATTTTATTATAAAGTGTTACAAGAAATGATGTAAACCAAACCAGGTGCATCGGTTTCATTCTTGCAAACTAATTCCCATAGTTTGGTTAAAAAATAATGCCAATAATATAGCTTAACTGCATCAAACCACTTTTAATCTGGCAGTATCTCAACAGGCGTCCGCTAGCATTCACTTAAAAAAAATGATTCAAGATTTAAAATAATAAAGATGCAATTCGAAAATACAGACCTTCGAATACTGCAAATAGATATGAGTATCTAGAGACAGAACTAGAAACTAGATGGATGGATGGAAGGATGGATGTATGGATGGATAGATGAACGGATGGATGGATATATGGTTGGATGGATATATGGTTGGATGGATGAATGGGTGGAAGGATGGATGTATGGATGTATGGATAGATAAATGGGTGGATGATGATGGTGGGTGATGGATGGATGGATGGATGGATGGATGGATGAAGTGGATGATGACGGCGGTGGGTGGATGGATGGTGGATGGATGGATGGATTGATGGGTGGGTGATGGATGGGTGGGGTGGATGAATGGATGGATGGATGGATGAATGGATGGATGGATGGATGGATGTGATGATGGATGGATGGATGATGGATGGGTGGATGGGATGGGATGGATGGAAGGATGGATATGGATGATGGATGGTGGATGATGGATTGGTGGATGGTGGATGGATGGATGGATGGATATGGATGGGTGGATGGATGGATGAATGGTGGATGGTGATGAATGGATGGTGGATGGATGGGGGTGGGTGGATGATGGATGGGGATGGGTGGATGGATGGATGGATGGATGGATGGATGGGATGGATGGATGGATGATGGATGTGGATGAGGATGGATGATTGGATGGATGATGATGGATGATGGATGGATGGATGGGTGGATGAATGGTGATGGTGGATGGATGGATGGATGGATGGATGGATGGTGGATGGTGGATAATGGTTGGTGGATGAGGTGGATGTATGAATGGGTGGATGGATGGATGGATGGATGGATGATGATGGATGTGGAGGTGTGAATGGGTGGATGGATGGTGGTGGATGGATGGGTGTGGGTGGATGGATGGATGATGGATGGATGATGGATGGTGATATGGGCTTGGATGGATGATGAATGGGTGGATGGATGGATGGATGATGGATGGGTGGATGGATGGATGGTGGATGAACGGGTGGATGGATGGATGAACAGGTTGATGAATGGATGGATGATGATGGATGGATGGATGAATGGGTGGATGGATGATGGATGGATGGATGGATGAATGGGTGGATGGATGGATGAATGGATCTGTGGATGGGGCTGAATGGATGATGGATGGATGTATCTTTGTTCTGAAGACATTTGGGCTTTTCAAGATGATTTTAAATAAATAAATAAATATAAAAACAGGCTATATGTAAAGAACTTCAAATATCGTTGATTTATGATAAATTGCTTTCAATGTCTAATAAACGTTCACTCATTTGATGCTCAAAGTGACTCCGTTTCATCAGAGTAAACAAGCGAATCAAAGCCCTCAGTTCTCACTCATCTCTCAGTCTGTGCTCTTACTTCGCTCTGTGTCTCTCTGGCTCGACTGCGTCTCTAACTGAAAGCAGATGCTGGAAGCAGCATTGAGAATCTGGGCTCGTTTAGCGCTGCCTGTTTGAAGATTTCCTCTTTATTCTTTCTGAAGCTTTTCACTGTACGCCTTGTAAACAGTATTAAATTGACGAATCTCTCTGGCGACAGCGATGGAGGCTGGTGCCGCGTGTTTATCACAATGCTAGTGATGAAGTGCTTGATATAACGAGTGTTTGGGCCGGTCCGGTGAGCATGCAATAAGGAATATTTGCGTGTGTTTGTGCCGTGAGATGATGTCATACCTTACGTTCAGCATATGGGCACAACAGCGTTTGATTGACAGCGCAGACTGTGAGGGTTTTCAGTGACACAGCATGGGGACGATTCCCTCTAAATGTGTGTGTGTGAGAGACTGAGCGCACAACTCCAACACAACACAACTCTAGGCTTCTATTCAGGCCTAACGTGTCGCACAGAAAGGGGAGGAGAGGACACAGGAAGAAAAGAAAAGTGGAAGAGGGGGTGGGCAGGAGGTCAATAATGATCTCTCGGCCTCATTTAATTGGGATGCGGTCAGTGTGTGTGTGACTTCACTGCATTCCAGCTTGATTACCCTCATTCATGTTGCCTAAAATTAAAATGAATGCAAGAAAATATCCCGCTGAGACGGAAAGCGGGGAAAAGGAAGAGACCCAGGGAGAGGGCATTCCCAACGTGAGGGGGGCGGGATGACATCACATTCCTGGAGCCAGATTTATAATAACCACAAGATATTGCTGTAATTCAGTCCATCTCAGAGGGCAAATGTGGACGGTGGAGGTGCGAGTAGCTACATGCACCCAAATAATCTGTTAGTTTGATGGCTTAATCGCATTGAGAAGACTTCAATCGATCGGGTTGGAAGGGGCGATGTAGACCTGAATGTAAATGCTTGAAAACGACTATCTGACATTTATTTTATCTTTCTGCCAGCACTTAACCACTCCACATCCCTAAATGCACTTGCACAACAAAATATAAAAACATACTTCTAATCCTTCTTTTTAGGCAAAAGCGTTGATTATACTCACAGTAGCTTTGGTGAAGTGATCGCAGTGCTTTCTACTGTTTTGTGTTCAGAATAAATAAATGCACATGTAAATGAAAATACAGTGCCCTCCACAAATATTGGCACCCTTAGTAAATATGAGCAAAGACGGCTGTGAAAATAAATCTGCATTGTTTATCCTTTTGATCTTTCATTCAAAAAATTCACAAAATTCTAACCTTTCATTGAAGGAAAAGAAATGGAAGTGTGGGGAAACTCACATTATGAAATAAATGTTTTTCTCCAATGCATCTTGGCCACAATTATTGGCACCCCTAGAAATTTTTATGAGTAAAATATCTCTGAAGTATATTCCCATTCATATTTACATTTTGTAGCACACCAGGGTGACTAGGAGCATGAAATTGTCCAGCCATGACTTCCTGTTCCACAGGAGTATAAACATGAGGAAACACAAAGGCCAAATTCCCATAATCATTCATCACAATGAGTAAAACCAAATAATATAGTTCTGATGTGCAGCAAAAGATTGTTGAGCTTCACAAAATCCCCGATTGACAATCCCCATTTCCACTATCAGGGCAATAATTAAGAAGTTCCAATGTTACAAATCTGCCTGGAAGAGGACATGTGTCTAAATTGTCCTAATGTGAAGTGAGGAGGAAAGTTTGAGTGGCCAAAGACTCTCCAAGGATCACAGCTGGAGAACTACAGAGATTAGTTGAGTCTTGAGTCTCAGAAAGCCTAAAACAATGATCAAACAGCACCTACATCCCCACAAGTTGTTTGGGAGGGTTTCAAGAAAAATCCTCTGCTCTCATCCAGAATCAATCTCCAGCATATTCAGTTGACAGACAAGACTGAAACTTCAAACAGGACCAGCTTCTATGGTCAAAAAAAAAGAGCTTTTTGGCAGCAAACTCACCAGATGGGTTTGGTGCACACATGGATAAAAAGTACCCCATGCCCACGGTTAAATATACTGCTGGATCTTTAATGTTGTGGGCCTATTTTTCTGCTGGAGGTCCTGGACATCTTGTTCAGATATGGCATCATGGATTCTATCAAATACCAACAGATAAAAAAAATCAAAACCTGACCGCTTCTGCTAGAAATCCAATAATGGGCCGTGATTGGATCTTCCATCAGGACGATGATCCAAAACAAACATCAAAACCAACACAAAAATGTGTCACTGAGCACAAAATGAAGCTTCTGCCATGACCATCTCAGTCCTCTGACCTGAACCCTAAAGAAAATGAGTGGAGTGAACTGAAGAGAAGAAGCACCAACATGGAGCTGGGAATCTGAAGGATCTGGAGAGATTCTGTATGAAGGAACGGTCTCTGATCTCTTGTCAGGTGTTCTCCAAACTCATCAGGCATTATAGAACGACTCAGAGCTGTTATCTTGGCAAAAGTTTTGAATAAAAGGGTGCCAATAATTGAGGCCAATGTGTTTTGGAGAAAAACATTCATTTCATAATGTGATTTTCCCCCCACTTTCAATTCTTTTCCTTCAATGAAAGGTTATAATTTTGTGAATTTTTTTGAATGAAAGATCAAAAGGATAAACAATGCAGATTTATTTTCACAGCCGCCTTTGCTCATAATTGTGGAGGGCACTGTATGAATCTTATTGCAAAGTTTAGGGTTCATGTAACAAAACTTTCAGAATTTTTAAATCAGATTGGATGCATTTGGATTGACGAAATTACTTTTTCGTGTCTTATTAAACTAACAGGACACAAGAAGGTAATTATCGTCAATCCGAATGCATCCAATCCGATTTAAAATTTCTGAAAGTTTTGTTTAATGCATTTGTTTAGAGAGGAATTTTGGACAATACAAGACTGAAATTCGTCACCCAGCACACATTTAAATACAAACCCGATTCCAAAAAAGTTGGGACACTGTACAAATTGTGAATAAAAAAAGGAATGCAATAATTTACATAAACTTATATTTTATTCACAATATAATATAGATAACATATCAAATGTTGAAAGTGAGACATTTTGAAATGTCATGCCAAATATTGGCTCATTTTGGATTTCATGAGAGCTACACATTCCAAAAAAGTTGGGACATGTAGCAATAAGAGGCCAGAAAAGTTAAATGTACATATAAGGAACAGCTGGAGGACCAATTTGCAACTTATTAGGTCAATTGGCAACATTATTGGGTATAAAAAGAGCCTCTCTCCGAGTGGCAGTGTCTCTCAGAAGTCAAGATGGGCAGAGGACCACCAATTCCCCAATGCTGCGGCGAAAAATATCAGAAAGGAGTTTCTCAGAGAAAAATTGCAAAGAGTTTGAAGTTATCCTCATCTACAGTGCATAATATCATCCAAAGATTCAGAGAATCTGGAACGGTCTCTGTGCGTAAGGGTCAAGGCCGGAAAACCATACTGGATGCCCATGATCTTCAGGCCCTTAGACGGCACTGCATCACATACAGGAATGCTACTGTAATGGAAATCACAACATGGGCTCAGGAATACTTCCAGAAAACATTGTCGGTGAACACAATCCACCGTGCCATTCGCCGTCGCCGGCTAAAACTCTATAGGTCAAAAAAGAAGCCGTATCTAAACATGATCCAGAAGCGCAGGTGTTTTCTCTGGGCCAAGGCTCATTTAAAATGGACTGTGGCAAAGTGGAAAACTGTTCTGTGGTCAGACGAATCAAAATTTGAAGTTCTTTTTGGAAAACTGGGACGCCATGTCATCTGGACTAAAGAGGACAAGGACAACCCAAGTTGTTATCAGCGCTCAGTTCAGAAGCCTGCATCTCTGATGGTATGGGGTTGCATGAGTGCGTGTGGCATGGGCAGCTTACACATCTGGAAAGGCACCATCAATGCTGAAAGGTATATCCAAGTTCTAGAACAACATATGCTCCCATCCAGACGTCGTCTCTTTCTGGGAAGACCTTACATTTTCCAACATGACAATGCCAGACCACATACTGCATCAATTACAACATCATGGCTGCGTAGAAGAAGGATCCGGGTACTGAAATGGCCAGTCTGCAGTCCAGATCTTTCACCCATAGAAAACATTTGGCGCATCATTAAGAGAAACATTCGACAAAGAAGACCTAAGACAGTTGAGCAACTAGAAGCCTGTATTAGACAAGAATGGGACAACATTCCTATTCCTAAAACTTGAGCAACTTGTCTCCTCAGTCCACAGACGTTTGCAGACTGTTATAAAAAGAAGAGGGGATGCCACACAGTGGTAAACATGGCCTTGTCCCAACTTTTTTGAGATGTTTTGTTGACATGAGTGTCTACACTACGAAAGAAATCCGGTCGAATGCGTTTTTGACTAACTCTGGAAGTGGTTGAAAGTGGACAAGCTCTAAACGTTTTAGACCCTGTTTACACCTGTATTTAGCGTCGTCCACTTCGACCGAAATGCATCTTAATACCAGCTGCAAACAGGTCCATGGTTTCTTGTTTTGTGCACACAAAATATGGCAGATTAGTTTACTTGAAACACTATCCAACCATCTGATCAATATATAAAATGACCAGTCGCCATTCATTTTGTTTACATGACATGCTGATAAAAATCATTTAAAAAATCAGCAACAAGATTCTTACAAACACCACAAACTTTGTAGTTGATATATATTGTTTTTATACTTAAAATCAATGGCTATCAGTAGTTTTACATTGTACAATTGTTTTTGATTGAATTGGTCATTTGCAATGCTTCATGGGAAGAGAAGTTCATTCCCAACTGCTTAGTTTAGTTCACGGCTTCATACACCACTGAAGACTTTTTATGAAGCATATTCATATGGCGCAATTGAACAGAAAAACACTTCCAAAAGCAACACCGCTAAAAAACTATCATCACTTTCACCATGGACAAACAAATGACTAGTTACTGAAATCTTGTCGTGCTGTGTCTGGTTAGAACAGGCTGTCAGGAGAACCGAAACACACTTAGGAACTTAATCCTACAGAGTCCTTTAGATTCATCTGCTATCTGTCCTGCTGTCAAGCTCATGTCTGTAGATGTTAAAGAGAGAGAAAGAGAGAGAAAGGCTCTATGAGGTGAAAGTATAACTCTGAGGAGTGCGTGTGACTGTAGCGAAGATGCCGATCGCGCTGAACACATACTGTGAAATGCCTCAGTGCAGCGACAGCATGCAGAACAGCACAGGACAGAGACGCTGTGTAGACACAGAAGATGTCCTGAATATTGACTCACACTGGTGATCTAATCAAAAGACACATAAACGAGCAGCTGCGGACAAACACTGAGAAAACAAACATCCCTCATTTAGCACAAAGAAAGAGAGACAGCTGGGCCGTCTCTGATGGACCTGCACATATTCATGGTTGGTAACTGATTTGAATGATATAGTCAATCTATTGAAATCTAGTGTGAAACGAATGTACTGACATTATCTTTAGAAAACTTGGTTACATAAAAAGCTTAAAAATTGCAATATTCATAAAAATGTTGCAAAAAAGGCATGCACATACTAAAATTGATACAAAAATTGAGTACAGTAGCAAAATCAATGCTACGGAAAAAGTCAAGAATCTGTACACTTTGAAAGCCTCCATAGATTTATGTTTCAAGTCAATTAACTTTTCTTCAGATAAGTCTAAGGAAGTCTTTCTAATCAAATCTGAGGAAGAGCTGAAGGGTTCAAATGTCACTTTTACTAAAATTCAGGACGAGAGCTTTCAAAGCAAACAGATCCTTTATGTTTTTCAATTTATAATTTCTTTTAATGGCCATTGCAATATTTCTATGATATATAATTTAGCAAGATCATGACTCAGACAGACAGACGACTGATAGACAGACAGTCAGACAGACGGATAGATAGACAGATGGATAGACAGGACAGACAGACGATAGATAGACAGACAGACAGACGATAGACAGATAGATAGACAGACAGACAGACAGACAGACGACTGATAGACAGACAGACAGACAGACGGACAGACAGACAGACAGACAGACAGACAGACATACAGACAGACAGACAGACAGAACAGACAGACAGACGGATAGACAGTCAGACAGATAGACGGATAGACAGACAGACATACAGACAGACAGACAGACAGACAGACAGACGGATAGACAGTCAGACAGACGACATACCAACAGACGAGGATATACAGAGGATAGAACAGACGGATTAGAAGACAGACTGCATACAGTATACAGACGACTGCTAGACAACAGACAGATAGATAGACAGAGACATGATTACGGATAGACAGACATAGAACGACAGAATATACAGACGACGGATATAGAGACAGCGGACTGACGACAGATGGATAGACAACATACAAACAAACAAACAGACATACAGAAGACAGAACTTGAGTAGACAGTTCAGACAGACTATGGATATAACAGACAGACCGATATACGACTGACAGACGATGACAAGACGGATAGACAGACAGATAAACGACAGACAGATAGAACGATAGACAGGACAGCGTATAGACAGAACAGAAGCGGATAGACAGACAGATTGGATATACATACAGACAACAGAAATATAGACGGATAGACAGACAGATAGACAGACAGACATACCAGACAGCCGGACGGACAGATGGCAACAGACAACAGACTGACTGACGAGACAGACTTACTGTACGTACGGGCCAGTGACAGACAGACAGACGACAGACTACAGGACAGACAGACAGACAACGACAGACAGACAGACTGATGATGACAGACGGATAGATAGACAGAAGAGCATACGACTATACACGGATATATATAACCTACAGACAGACAGACCAATTATTGACAAACAGAAAGACAGACTTCTGATAGACCGACAGACAGACAGACAGACAACAGAACAGACATACGTATAGAACAGTCAGACCGATAGACGGGGGGATAAGAGACAGCAGGTACTCCGGAAGACGTGCATTTTTGGTTTGGGTTAGATATGCCAGTGCGAGGGAGCTACGAGTTGCCAGACAGGACAGGACAGAGATAGGAAAGGGTATAAACAGACAGAGTAGACTAAGGAATAGACTAAGAGACATAGCTGACATGGCGGAACGGAGGTGTAGACAGGACATACGGAAAACGAAATAGACCCGTGTCAGAGTCATAGAAAGACGAACGAATGAGTAGACAGACAGACAGAATAGAGTGAAGACAGAAAGGCGAGGTAGGTAGGAGGACGGGGGCTGGGGGATGAGTTCGCAGGGGGTAAAACAGATGAAAGAGGGGGAGCAGATCGGAGCGAGGAAAAGACAAGCAAATCATACCTAACAGAGCGATACCAGACTTATCGTATGCAGGGGATGCAGACGAGGATGGAGTATAACATGGAACGAGTACATAACAGAGATCGAAGGACATGACAGAGCGATATGATAGACGGTGGGACTAGACGGGGCTAGTGGGACCATAGCGAAAATAGGAGTAAGGCAGATACCGATAAACATTACGACAGACATAAAAGCGACCGTATACAGACATAGTAGTGAGCAAACAAGACATAAACGATATGATACCAGGACATGTCGGCATAGGACAGGGAACGCTGTGCGGATGTAGGCGAAAAACAGACCTGTATTGGGGGGATAGTAGCAGAGGCATGATAGAAAAAGATTATAGATGGACTGAACAGTATGGATAGAGACAGGAGCTGTAGCAGTGAACTGACTGACAGACAGACGTACGGAGAAACGGGAGGGACGGGGTGACATAGGCTAATAGATGACAGGGACAATGCCTAGATAACAGGGGAACAGGACCAGGACAGACGACATGACGATAGAACAAAGACAGACGTGAAGTATACAGACAGACATGACGAATGACATGACTAGTACAGCGCTGTCTACAAAAGACAAGACGGGAGCAGAAATCTGGACAGGGCGCAGGAACCTACCCATGACTGTACCGAGCGATACATACGTACAGACAGACAGACAGAAGAGAACAGTATATACGACAAAAAATAATACAAGGGGACAGACTGATAGACCCACAGTGGAAGGAAGCTGGAAAATAGACGGACAAGATAGAGGCAGACTACAGATGGAAGGACAGAAAACACGGATTAGGTGGATGATCAGACATGACCGTACAAGTGACAGGGAGCGTGTGTGGACAGACGCGAGACAGGAGCGTTGGATAGAGGACCGAAGACGGGATAAAGGGAAAAGGGGTATACAGGATAGGACAGTTAGCAGACATAGAACAGGACGGAGCTGAGGGCATACGAGGACGGGATTAGACAGGAAAACGAACAAGAGGGTAGCTGGACAGTGATAGGAAACAGATAACTTACAAGCAGTATGGTAATAGGACAGACGGAAATGAAATTTAAGACAGACAGAAACAGGACAGACAGAACGGATAGACAGACATAGTCATGACGTGGGCTGGACATACAGCAGGACTGGGGTAGACCAGACAAGAGCAAGGATAGACAGTAGCAGAACAGACGACAGGACAAGAGCAGACAGAGAGATAAGCGATATAGACATGACGTACAGGAAAAGTAGAGCTGAAACAGATATACATAACTGGTACAGATGGGAAAATACAAAATGACGAGGAGCGATAGGTAGACAATCATAAACAGAGCCAAACAGACTGACAGACATACAGGACGACTGATAGACATACATACAGACTGATGAGACAGTACAGGCGTTTCCTATAAGCAGAAACATATAGACAGACTGACAGAGCTTTGATAAGACGAGATGGGGGAACGGATAGATGCGACATAGCAGACAGAACAGACAGAGCAGACAGACAGACTGAGAGCCATACATGACAGACAACGACATACGGACCATACGGACACCATGAATGAGTATACAGATAGAACAGATAGACAGAACATAACAAGACAAGATTAGGCAGAAAACAGAGCTGCTAGACACAGCAGGCGGATAACAGGACAGATAACAACGCGTGACAGATGTGATAGAGCTTAGTACGCATAGATAGACAGGGAGCATACAACAGGACTTCAAACAGGACAGAAACGACAAAAACAGTAGATAGGAACAGACAGAAGATCGGACGACATACAGATAGACAGGAACAGACATGGGACATACAAGACTGACAGAACAGACGGCTATGAGCCAGACGAACTGCATAGGACAGATAAGAACTAAAAAATTAGTACATACATGGACGGACAGATATACCAGACGGTACGGATAGACAGCACAGGCGGTGATAGTAATACAGATAGACAGGACTGGCGCAGGATGGATGTCGTACAGAGCGGATAGATAGACATTGCGATACAGTACAGACTGACAGGACAGGACAGAACTAAAGATAGACAAAAGAAACAGACAAAGGACAAGCCTACAGATAGACATACAGACAGACAGGACAGTACGGGGAACAGACAGGACGAGAATAGCGGATCTAGCCGAGAAGACATCCAAGAGCAGACATAGGGTAGACAGACGACAGATAACAACATACAGATAGGAGCAGACTGGTGTAGATAGGATGTATAGACAGACGGGGATAGATAAAGACGGACAGAAAAAAAACAGACGAACGGTGAAAGAGGACTCGACAGACATAGAGACTGGACGAGGTGGACAGACATACGGAGTAGACGAGGACAGGTCACAGAGCAGACAGTGGGACGAGGGAACGGAGTAATAAAAAAAAAAAGAGCGCCCCCCGCCCAGACTCCTTTTAATCTGCGAGTCTCGTTTCATGCGACGAATACCATCCATGCAGGAATCCAAGGGTCAGATTGGGTCGCTAAAGCTGGATTGGCAAGGATGTGTATGGGTTGTGGTGAGAATGTTTCTGGTTGAAGAATCGGTTGCAAGGCGTGCTTAATTGTTACACAGGTGGTGGTAAAGGTGGTGGGTCGTTGGGTCGAATCACTGTGCCATTGTCACAAATGGTGGCTCCGTGGGAAGAGATAGCTTCAAGCTTACACAACACCCACGACGCACAGGCCCACACACTCAGTGCGAAGACGGGGGTCAGGTACGGGCCCCAAAGGGTCTGACATCCACGACTAAAAGGAGTTTACGCACGGATGGCCACGAGGGGGAGGTGGAAAAAGGGGGGGGGGAAAAGGGGAAAAAAGGGGGGGGAAAGGGGGGGAAAATGCCAGTGCGTGGTTTGGGAAAAAAATGGTTTGCTCAGTGGGCCATGAGACAGACCCACAAAAAAGCAGGAACTTAATATGAATTATGTGGATGGTGAGGTGGAATTCAATAGGGTGGGAGTGTACAGATATAATGGAACACGAAGGCACAGTGTCTGTGGCAGAACAAACGCAGTAGGTGATGGGGTTGAGGATGGGCATGGGCTAAAAAGAGGCGTGGTTTGTGTTGTTAGAGCTCATGCTGTGCCTCAAGGTGAGTTGTAAAATGCAGCAACGGACCAAAGGGGGGATGAAGAAGGGGAAAGGAGGATGAGGGGGGGGGGACGCAAAACAAGGCCAAGAAGTGACACCGGGAGACTAGAAAGGGCAGACGACAAACAGGGGGGGCGGGGAGGAAGCGACCAACACGCGGACACACCAAAACACACACGACCCAAGACAGCACCCAACAAGCAGAAAAAAAAGGGGTACACATCGACACGAGCAACGGGGCCACACAGAACACCAACCCGACACACAAACCAGGAAAAAAGCGACGACACTAGCGGCCACACAGAAGGGGGGGGGGGGATGGGGAAAAAACGCAAAGAGCCGGAACAAGGGGGGAGAAAAAAAAGAAGGGAAAAAAGGAGGGGGCCATATACAGGGGGGAGGCGAAACATCAACGGACAAGCAGACCGACAGCACGACAGCGACAACTGAAAGAGAAAAAGCAGTTGATGAGTAAGTGAACGCTAAATAGCTCGTGATAAGGCGTCTTTCACACCCAGGTCATGATTACAGAGGGGACTCTACAGATAAAAGGAACGTGATGCGATTGATGCGAGAAGGCGCATTCCAGGACCATTTTAATATATAACAGGGTGGCCGCAAACGGCAACGATGAGTGGCTGGAATGGGACAGAGCGGCATAGTTATAGAGTAAGTCACAGTAATCAAGTTGTGCGGAGTAATTTGCTAAGAAGGGGCTTGGGTGAGAGTGGCTGACAGGGTTAACAGCGGATGCGTGGGTTGAGGAGTCTATATCGTTGGACAAAAGAATGATTGGTTTCAACTGTCGTTTAGGGGTAGTGGGAGTGCGGTTAAGTGCGAAAATGGTAAAAGCTAATTAAGTATTACCAGGGGTATTATCACAGTCGGAGGCGCTGCCGCTGATAGTAATGTGAAAACTCCCAAACACAGGCAAGACATCCAAACAATAGGGTTGATCCGGCACCTTCACATGTAAGACTCATGGGAGGCAGAAAAAAAAAAGGCGGGTTTTAATGATCAAAAACGGGGTCATTTGGGTTGTGTTTGAAGAAGAGAAAAGAAAAAGAAAGGGGCATGGGGTTTGAGCAGAGGTGTTCAATTTTCAAAAAAAATGTAACCTTAGAGAAAATACGTGAAGGTAAAAGGGTGGATCGTAAATAAAGACAAGACAACGACCAGCACCATAGCAACCATGGTCACAAGAACGGCCATTATCAGAAGCATATCAATAAGAAGGGGGGGGCCAGCAGCGACAGAGGTAGACACACGACAATAACCTAACACGTGTGACGAGAGAACAATCCAGGTAAGACAGTGGAGGTGGGAGCGCAGCCGTGCTGGTGAAGAATGGCCAATGAGCGGATGAATTTTACCAAGCGAGAAAGCTGTAGCGCGAGGAAAGTAAAGAAAAGAGGAATGGTCGCGCTGACGATGAGGAGTAGGGCAGAACAAAAAAACAGAAATAGATCGTGATAAAATGGATAGAAACAAATAAAACCTATATTAAGTAATAGAAAGGAATATTAAAATAGTAAGTATATATTGAATACATAAGGATAGTAGGGGGGTGGGAGGGGGTGCCTGGGGTAAAGTAGACACTTAATGGTGCCGGTGGTGGCGGCGAGCTTAACATCCTTTAATATAATATAATAATATAATAAGATATTATAAAGATGTAAAAAAATAAAAAGTATTATTAATTAATATAAATTATTAAAAATATTTAATTATATAAATATAATATAATATAAAATATAAAATAATATATTATAAATGTATACAAAATATAAAAAGTATTATTAAATTAATATAAATTATATTATTAAAATTATTAAATTATATTAATTTTATAAATATAATATAATAAAATAAAGTAGGAGACTTAATTAAGTACGAGCTTAATCATCTATAATATAATATAAATATAATATAATATCAATATATAAGTAAGCCTTTTTTTTTTTTTTAAGTTTTCCAAATTTCAGTTGTATAGTAAAAATTCATTAAAAAATCATCAAATGGAATTAAATAATCCTTACATATTATTCAAAAAATATAGCTTAATAAAACATTTTGTATAAATCCTAATGGCGCAAGGGATTGAACTATTTAGTTTATGTGATTCATATTCATAAATTAAAAATATTTTCAGTTTTTTAATTTATGAATACAAATCACAAACTAAATGGTCCATTCCCTTGTTCTATTAAGATTTATACAAAATGTCTTACTAAGCTAGTTTATTTTATTTTATTTTTTACTCATTTAAAATTCAATTTGATGGAATTTTACTATACAACTGAAATTCATAAATCTTTGTTTAAAAAACTTTTTTTTTTTTTTTT